>BPLR01010279.1:0-135607 GCA_021605095.1 Caerostris extrusa | reverse complement strand
ATACAAACTTCTAAAAAAAAAACAACATTATAAATAAATCTGTAATACTCTCTTTAAGTCGGGTGTTATCAGAAAGTTCTTCCTATGTTGCTGAAACTTTAATCCGCCATAATCCAAAAAAAAAAAATATTGCTTCTGTGTTTATCCTTCGATGTCAGCTTTATCTTGTGTAGGGTAAATAATGAATAAAAGATGAGGTATTAAGGGTTTTTCGGCCGTCAGAGCCTTCTATTTTTCAATTGTAAATATCGATCCTATCGCCAGCTTATAATGATGATATTAAATAACCATCACGTGCTGGTTATTTTTTAAATTAACTAACATAAATAAATAATCGTTTTATCGAGCAAAATTTTTTTTTGCTATTCATGCATTAATAATAAATGCAGATCGTTATTAAGTTCAACACAAAAATAAGTTTGTGCCCTTTTCTAGTCAATCGATATTAAATTTGATGGATAGCTGTTGGTCCTCAATCAATAAAAAATTTTTAATGTGATTGACTTTTTAAATCCTAAAATGTTTTTACATTATTTCTGTTAGTTATATATGGAAAATTTAATTAGCTATACATTTATGCTATCTAAAATAGTTTTTGCGAAGTATCAAAACAAAATTTCCTGTCTAGTTAAGTTTGCCATTTGCATTGAATAAAATAATGTATACTTTGGCAATAAATTGGTTTATATTTAGTAAACAGGTTTATATTTCACGAACTAGTTATTTCTTAACTTCTAATTCCTTCCCTGTCTAGTAAGTTTGCCACATTTCCATTGAATGAAATAATGTATATTTTGGTGATGAATTGGTTTATATTTAATGAATTGGTTTTATATTTAATGAATTGGTTTATATTTAAGGAATAGGTTTCTATTTAATGAATTGGTTTATATTTAATGAATTGGTTTATATTTAAGGAACAGGTTTATATTTAAGGAATAGGCTTATATTTAATGAATAGATTTATATGTCACGAATTGGGAGAGTTCTGCTCCTAACTTCAGTTAAGTTTGAAGCATTTGCATTGATTGAAATAATGTATACTTTGGGGATGAATTGGTTTACATTTAATGAACTGATTTATATTTCGCGAACTAGGAGCTCTGAAATTAAGTTTGAAGCATTTTGCATTGATTGAAAAAATGCATAATGAATTGGTTTACATTTAATGAATTGATTTATATTTCGCGAACTAGGAGAGTTCTGCTCTTAACTTCAGTTAAGTTTGAAGCATTTGCATTGATTGAAATAATGTATACTTTGGGGATGAATTGGTTTACATTTAATGAATTGATTTATATTTCACGAACTAGGAGAGTTCTGCTCTTAACTTCAGTTAAGTTTGAAGCATTTGCATTGATTGAAATAATGTATACTTTGGGGATGAATTGGTTTACATTTAATGAATTGATTTATATTTCACGAACTTTCTGCTCTTAACTTCAGTTAAGTTTTAAGCATTTGCATTGATTGAAATAATGTATACTTTGGGGATGAATTGGTTTACATTTAATGCGAATATTTCACGAACTAGGAGTTCTGCTCTTATACATTTGCATTGATTGAAATAATGTATACTTTGGGGATGAATTGGTTTACATTTAATGAATCGATTTATATTTCACGAACTAGAGTTCTGCTCTTAACTTCAAATTATTTAGTCATTTTAATATTTTGTGTTTTTATAAAACGATTTAATTTTGCTTTTTTTAGGGTTCCTGTTTTGTTTGTAAAAAATGTATACTTTAGCAATCAATGAATAGATTTATATTTCACGAACTAGGCGAGTTCTCTTTAGCCATCATTTTAATATTTTGTGTTTTTATAAAACAAGATTTTAAAAAAAGCAATCAAAAATTTGTCAGATTTGATACATTTATGTATTAGAAAAATGTATTCCAGTTTTGGAATTTGTACACCTTGAAAATTTTTACATTTGGCACATTATCTGCAAAAATATTTTATCCCCAATATTAATCAGCATACCAATTTATATGTTTTATAGGCAAATTTCATGAAATAATCAAATATTACTATAGTGAGAAATTCGCCATTGATGTAAATTTTATAGTAAATTATTTGCCATCTATTAAAGTATGATAATTTTACAAACTTTACATTATCTTTGATTAACCTTCTTATACTTTTGATCTTCGCTATATATATATATACTTTTAAAGATTATTTTAGAATGAATTTTATTGTGTATATATATATATATATATATATATATAACACACAATAAAATTCATTCTAAAATAAAATCTTTAAAAAGTACTATATATCAATATACCACATATATAATGAAATTATATCCCAAATATAATCTTTCAAATGCATGCATTATGGAAAAATTAAACAATATCAATTATAATATGAAAGAATGTGGAATGTCTCTTACATAATTTTTAACAAATTTAATCTGGCAATATTTTACGTTGATGAAACTTCGATAGTTTTAAATAGGATTATTTTCGCAATCCAAACCAGAATTTAATTTACAATTTAATGAAAAATTAAGTTAAAACTGTTAATCTGAGAAAAAAATAATTAGTTTGAAAGTCTTTGACTAGAACTTTCTGAAATCGATATTATTCGTTGAAATGTAATAGAGATAAATTTTCTTATCTAACAACTCTTTCAATGGGATTGACTTAATTTAAGAAACTTTATTAAATTGCTTTAAATATTCTAATTGTATTAATTATGAAAAACTTTTATAGAGTCCTTTTATTAATGAAAATATTATTTTGTAGTATTTCTTAAGTATATACAATATAGCATATATTTTCTGCATTTGACAATTTCTTATGCATAATAACAGTCCCTTTTTTTTTTATCATTAATTTATTTATTTCTGATGTATAAAACTTATTTTGCTATAGTTATAAAATCTATTTGAATGTAAAAATGGTAGCAATTTCATGAACCTCCCTTTAAGAAAATCGATCAAGAGGAGCCGCCAGCTTCCCTCACTTCTCTCTAGAATCGACACTTCTTCAACCCATGGTCTATCACCAATCACGATGCAACAACTCATCACATAGGTCTTATCCCATCTGTAATGGTTTCGATCTGAGAAGGTCGGACAAACAAGCGCTAATTTCATGAGGTCTCATTATTCATGACACTGATTATCTGTTGTCAGATTTGAGTAACAGGTTGTTCTCATTAGTACAAAACATTAATTGCATGTAATATAACTATCCACAACACTGCTTATCAGCTATCAAATTTGAGTGATATGTTGTTATTATGTACTTGTTAAAAATATACATTCCTATCTCTTGGGAATGAAATGCTACAACTCTTCTCGTGGGAAAAATGCTACGAATATATATATATATATACATCTATACGTAATAAAATATATGTTATTACGAATAGATGTGTTAGTTATTATGCCCCATTAATAACATACAAATTGCATGGATATATATACACTATTGACTAGAATGTTTTACCGTGATCAATATGTTACGAAAATTAAGATTTTCTAAGATTACTGTAAATAAAAGTTACGAAACATTATCAACAAATAATAAATGGCAAAATACAGAATGTCGTAGACAGACAATTTTAGAGACACAAAAATATTTCCAACCAAAACTAGTTTCATGCTGCAAAATCACTTAATGATGCATGAATTAACAAGCCTAATGAGACAGAAATAATTGCTGGACGTGTTTATTTCGAAGAAGAGGCATTATTCACAAACGTACGTGAGAAACAACAGCTTCAGCAAAGGTCAACACCCCACTTTCCACAATAAAATACAAAAAAAAAAAAAAAAAAAAAAAAAACTGAATCAATTCCATGGATATTCAATCAACTGTGATTGTACAACCTTAACGAATGTTATTCGAGAGTTTTAGCGAGAAACTTTTGATTGGATTGGACGAGGAGGGTTTTGATATTGGAGATTCGACGAAATATGAGAGCGCGAGAGAGAATGGTTGTCGAGTTTTATAATGATACGAATTTTGACACGTTTGGTGAACGAGAATCGAGAAGGGTTATTCTCGATGTCAAGTTCTTTTCGAGGATGTCAAATTAAGAGATTATCTGTCGGCAGAGAGAAAAAGAATTATAAAGATAGGCAATATGAAAGGAAAGCTGCGGGTTTTTCTCGGTGAAATAAATATACAAATATTCTGCTTTTTCACTTTGTTTAGAATATAAATAATCAGGAAAAAATTCATTTTAAAGTTTAGATGATAATTAATATTTATTTCCTGTATATTCGGTTAATTCTATAAAATAATTTGTTCCTTTCTTTGTTATAGTCTATCAAAGGCAATTTTTAATTGAAAAGCAATTGTGCAATAATCTGTATATATGATAGTGCACTAAAAATTTCCTTCATAATCCTATTGAGATTAGAGAAACGAAATTTTCGATGTTAAATTCTTTCAAGGATGTCAATTTATAAATATATGAGTAAAAGTTAGGTTGGTATGCGTGTGTGTGAGGTAGTGATTCAGTGTTGTTTCAGGGTAGAACTGAAATATTTATTTAAATAATATAGATGTTTAGGTGTCATATTTGCTAATAAGCTGTATCACATAACACACGAAGTGAAATTATTATAACAAATATTTATAAAATCATCTTAAAAAATAGTTCGTTTAAGGGTTTTTTACCCTCCATACTGCCTGGAAGTCGTCACTGGACTCCGCACACTCCCTTTCTTATTTCTCCCTCTCCCATAATCGTTCCAAAGTCTAATGGGCGAAAAAAACATACAATGTTCAAAAGTCTAACGTAAGGATCAACCTTACGTTAAATGTGGATCTATCAATCTTCAACTCTTTCCCATTGATTATATTTTGGAAGATATGGTGGATCCTTACTATAAGAACAATGAAGGTTGTTGTTTCTATTTGAGATAAATATTCCCTTTTCTGTGTTTTTACGTTGATGCAAACAATTGCGGACGAAAATTCCATTCGAAGGTTTGGAAATATTGTGATCTTTAAAAAATAATCAAATAAAATAATTTAATTAAGTAATTGTAATTTATATATTTCACATTCACTTTACATTCAGAAGTGGTTTTGTTTTGATTGAAATTTAAAAAGTGTTAACGTATTTATGCAATACTATATAAATATAATAATGTACCAAAAAAAAAAAAAAAAAAATTCATTCCATAAATATATTGTAATTATGATGTGCAATAAGAAACACCATCTAATGAAAGATGTGAATATTTAGAGAAACTATATTACAATCGTTATTGACTAGTTGATCCATTAAAAAGTTTTATAATGATTTTGACATGTTTAAAGAACGGGATTAGAAACAGGATGTCAAATTCTAAAAAAAAAAAAGGATGTCAAATTGGACTTTTATTCATATTAGAACGGCATTAGAGACAGGTTATTCTCGATGTCAAACTCTAAGAAGGATGTCCAATTAAACACTTACTGTCAGCCAAAAAGAGAAAATATAAAAATATGTAACATAAAAATAAAGTCTGAGGGTTTTTCTTTTAGAGAAATGTAGGTGGGTTTAAATGTGGTTATATTCTTTATTATGGAGATCTTTATTTTTAGTGGTGGCTCCCGTAATGGTGTGGGATGTTTTTCATGGCATGGTCTTGGTCCTCTGGTGCGCTGGACCGAACATCCTTTTCAGTTTTGCTTTGGAGCAAATAGTCATTAAAACAGAATTTCACTTAGAAAAATGGAGTTATTGTTTTTCTAAGAAAGTAATTAACATTTATTTCTTTTACGTTCCTTAAGGATTATTAAAAACTTCTTGCCCGCACGACATTGCTCCGTTTGTTAATGCAAAGTAATTATGAGATATTTTGGGATCAAGATAATGTAATAAGACGAAAAAGAATTTCTTGATTTTCGTTGGAACATTCTAGTGAAAATATAAACTATTCTGGAAAACTAAATTTTTAACAATTATACCATGTAATATTCTTAAATTAATATTTCCAATGTAATAAGCATTCACTTTCATTAAAGAACTAAACTCACATATTAAAATTTATTTTTAATAACTAATCATGAAACTTCTTGTGACTTTCAAGTTAGCATAACTTATTGGTTTAATACTTACATTATATTTTATTTATTTAACAGAATTGGATTTGTTATTCCTGTTATTTAAAAGAAATTAAGTTTGTTATTCTTGTTATTTAACAGAAAGTCAGTTTGTTATTCTTGTTTTTTAACGGAAAGTAAGTTTGTTATTTATGCTATTTAGTCGAAAATATTTTTGAAATAGGTACAATGGCAAAGTGTAATTTCTATAATATCCTAAAAACTAAGTCTAAAACACATATTTTAATTAACAAAAGCATATTTAAGATATATAAATAAACTAATTGATTCATTAAATGTACACTTTTTTATGAAAATATTTTTTTTTAATTACTGGGTTTTTCGAATAAAGTAATAATGTTCTTTTATAGGAAAAAAAAATTAAATAAAATACGTTTCCCTTTTTTTTTTTTTTTTTTTTTTTTTTTTGCTAATATTTTATATTTAATTATTTTTGAATGCTGCAAAATTTGCTATAACATCTTGTGCTGTAAAAAAGTCATGCAGTTTCTTGTATTATTGGTGACTTGATGGAGTGTCTTGGTCGCGCAACGACCACACCTCCAGGTACTTGGCGAATGGTGAACAGTGACTGGTGGTCGAGCCCTTTGCCAATTGTAAGAAAAAAATTAAATAAATCAGAGAGGGAATAATAATTTCTAACATCAGAGAACAAAAACATTACAATTAAGACAGAAAGTCAAAGTTACAAAAGAAAAAAAAAAAAAAAAAAAAAAAAAAAAAAAAAAAATCATTCCATTAACAAGAATATTAAAAAATTAAAGGAATAAGCACTGATGATAAATCCAATAACAAAATGCAATAAAAAAAAAAAAACATTAACGAGGCTACAGCGAAACCGAAATCGAAAAATCTCCAGAAAGGAGGAAATTATTTGTTAATATTAAGACTATAGCGAGGTCTTTTGCGATTTCTGGGTAGAGTGACGTCATAGTCGTATATTTTTAAATCATTTAGAACAGGGTTAGTGGATCGGGAAACGGAGTCATAAAAGTTTTTTGCAAGTTTCTCGACGAATGCGCGGAAACTAGGAATATCACGAGAGTGCCGAATATCATTATTTCTGAAATACCAGGGTGCATCAGAGATCATACGAATAATTTTATTTTCGAGTCTTTCGAGCACGAGAAAGTTGCTATTGGCTGTAAAACCCCAAACTGGACTCGCGTATGCAATGACAGGTCTAAGATAAGAAAAGTAGATTAATTTTTTTAGTTCAATTGTTAGTGAGGAATTTCTACAAATTACGGGGAAGAGTTTTCATAATTGATTATTGAATTTGGTGCGTAGATAATTAATATGCGATTTATATGTTAATTTGCTGTCAAGTATTATGCCAAGGTATTTAGTTTCTTTGGACCAGGAAATATTAGCATTATAAATAGTTATGTTAGAGGGAATTAGTTTATTTTTCCTGGTGAATAGCACTGCTTCAATTTTCGAGACATTAAGTTTTATTTTCCAGTTAATGAGCCAATTTTCAAGCGTGTGTATGTAGTTTTGTAAGTTTTTCCTGATTATGTTTATGTTTCGCCCCTGTGTGATAATAGCAGTATCGTCCGCGTAAAGTGTTAATTTAATTTTGTGATCTTGTGGGATGTCGTTGGTGTATATGTTAAACAAAAATGGTCCCAAGATCGAGCCCTGAGGAACACCGGCAAGGATATGACAGTTTTAGAATCAGTGTTGTCTACAGAAACAACAAAATTTCTGTTTGTAAGATAATTGTATATGGTACGGATTAAGTAGGTAGGATATTGATATTTTATCATTTTATATATTAAACCATTGATCCAAACACGATCGAACGACTTAGGAAGTTTCTTGTAATATATGATTACTTTATTCTTGATGATGAATTTCATGCGAGTAAAAAGATGGCAGTAAAAAATATTCAATCAAACAAACATAAATTAATTTAATGCTGGTTTAATTTTTAAAATTAAAAAATGAATTTAGCTCATGAATATCATTTTATCTTGTGTGAACGTATTTTGTTGGGCGAATAGATTCATATATATATATATATATATATACACCAATGTTCAATAATCCAAAAAAAAATTAACTATCAAATTTATTAACCACAGGAATATATCAAAATCTGATAAATCTAGAATTTCATGAAAAAGGAATTGTCTAAATATTACAAAAAGTATTACCAAATTATAATAGCCACCAATGTTTAATAACTCTAAAACTTCATGAAGAAGCAATTGTTGAAATACTACAAGAAGAGGTATTTTGCACTTTAGGGTTCCGCTTTCGCGATGTTTCGTGCCAAATGGAATCGCCAAAGGGTAGGAAAAAAAAATAAGACATCGGCTATTTTATTTGCTTAGCAGGAGATTTGGCGAAAACCGCAAGGGAAAAAAATCTTCAAATAAATAAGCGGAACCTTAAAGTGCAGAACTCCCAGTAGAAGTACTACCAAATTCTGACAGAGATGTATGTTAAGTGATAATTAAATTAATTTTTATAAACATAAACTGAACCTTAGACACTGTTTTGAGAAAATAGAAACAATAATCTACTTCTATTTAGAAAAGATATTCAAAACACAGTATATAAAATATGTTACCGAACTATTTCAATAAAAGATTCAGCCTTTCAGAAGATAATTTATGCTTCTGTTGAGAAATTGGAGAATCATTTCACTGTGCAACAATTTATTCTCTTACAGAATCTTGGCATCTTAAGATCTCCTCGCGACATTTTTACTTTAAGTGGTACAGAAATACAATATACAACTCACGGACCGGATGAGAAATCATCATTACATAAACTTCATAAAAGAAAATGAACAATTAATCATCCAGCAAAACCATTACTCTGAAATAAAAAATTAGGTTCTGTCACCACTACGATCAAAAGTGTTCTGTTATTTTTATTATCCAATAAGTCATTATATTCTGTTACTGTTATTTTATTCATCCGTAGATTGAAAACTGTCATTATATTCTGTATACCATATATACTATACTATGGTTATAAATATAATATAGAATATATCATATATATATATATATATTTATTTATACATTTCGCTTCAACTATGCTTATATTAGATACATAGTACCATAGCATTTATTTTTTATTGTAATGCATTGTACTCCTGTAATTTGATATCTGAAGGTTTTATTTTTAATTTATTGTTTTTTTTTATGTATTTTTGTAAGGGGCTATTAATTCCTAGATATACGGATGAGGTGAAGAGTAAAGTTTAAAATAAAATCTATTTCCAGTGACAAGATAGGTTAAAGTAAAAAAATATGGTATTGATGCTTTATAATAAGTTTTTAACAAATTATTTATGAAAAAAGGAATGAAAGAATTTATATGAAAGAATTTGATATTGAATGCGTTATAGAATTATTTTTATTGAACTTCCAAATACTAAGGGAAAACAATATATTAAAATAAATGTAATAGAATTTATTATTATTTATACACTACAGGATATATATAATATTCTTGTTTTTCTTCAATAAATAAAATAATGCATTTCAGTTTCATTTGTTGTATTTAAAAATAATATCGATGAAGAATAGGAAATTGAAGTTATGTATCCAAGAAAAATATATTCAGAAAATCTCATAACGATCAATTATTTTAAATTCCTTCAAACTATACAAATGTGCTTAATTCACTTTGTAGTGTCCAGGTTGGGCAACCATATTGTAATGGGGTGTGACTGAGTTGAGATAGTTGAGGCACATGTTGGAGAACTCACAGCTTTGTTTACGCACGCACAAAACACCACACACATACTATTAGATATGTATAATATTTAACACATTTAAAGACAAAAAATTATAGATTCGTGGAAGGACACAACTTCTAAGCCGAAAACCCGAAACTCGGATACGTGCAGTGTGCGCGAAACATACTTATTCTCGGCGTGAAAGTCTGTAGGTCAACTAACGCTCAGAGGCCAACTAACACTCAATTCTTCTCGGTATGTGGAGCTATAAACTAAACGTTTCTCAGCGGGAGAGCAGGTTTCGCTGTACTTCCTCTGATGTGAGAGTCTCGAGGCTGAATGACCATTTCTCCTGACCACCCTATTATACCCTCGGGCACTGAGTACCCATTTACCCATCGCCTTTTACAACAAGCATGAGCTAGAGTAGGGCTATTATAACCCGGACCCACATGGGACTCACTTTGTTCTTTTTTTTGGCCTATTAGCACCAAGATTATTATAATATTAATAATAATTATAAAATACAAACGTTTTAAATTCTCCTATTTTTCATTAGACGGATTCAACAAGAAAAAAGGAAGAATTCTTTATCAAAATTACGACACTCTTTAGAGAAAAAAGCATTTGACAAAAATAACATTGAATTCTAATTCGGAAGATTAAATTTCTTTGGCGAAATTCTAAAACAATGTGTGGCGGCAGATTGCCTTGGCGAGTTTTATAATGATCCCCTTTTTTGACATCTTTGGCGAGGTGAAGGACGAAAGAATGTAATTCGTGATATCAATTTTTTTTTTCGAAGAAGATGTCAAATTAAAGGATTATGTGCTGACAGAATTTGCGGAAGATTAAAAAAAAACAAACTCCAGCCCAAGTCATTTTCTAATAAAACAAAAATTGGCGCATTTTTCTCTCGACAAAATTAAGAACTCTTCATTTGGAACTTTTCATTGAGATAAACAAAAGAAGATAGCTTCCAATTAAAAGTCGAAATGACGTTTTATTCAAAGGGTAATTAATATTAATTCCTGGTGGCATTCATTTTATTTCGGGAAAGCTTTTGTTTTGCACTGATGTTGTTACTTCAGGTGTATTGAATCTGAATTAGATTCTTGAGAATATTTACTTTGAATAGAGTGAATAATTACTTTTATAATAACACGTTTCGTTGCTGTAAATGTTGAATTGTTAATTCAGTGATTACTTTGAAATAAATATGTGATATGTGAATGAATTTTAGAATCGACGTTAAATAATCACTGCTTAAACTTTTTAATTAGATACTTTTTTTTTTACAATTGTTTTCATTTATTTAAATTTTTTCCCGTCCGATTTATCACTTACTTCTAATTCTGCCACTAATTCCATTAGAATAAACTTTAGAAATTGTAATGTAATAATTACATTGAATTGGTTCTTTTAAAATGATGTAAAATTGAAGCATTACACAAATGCTTATTCCAAATATATTCTTCTATTTGGCTGCACATACAATGGACTTTTTGATCAACACCATATATTTGATTTACTCGACATTGAATACGGCCGACTTATAGTAGATGCAATGTTACTCAGGACGCAGCTTAGGAGTCTTACAGTATATTTTCTCACGAGAAGAGATATAGAATTTTTTGTTCCCTGGGGAAAGGAATGTATATTCTTTAACATATGCATAATAACAACTTATCACTCAAATCTGATAGCAAATAAGCAATATCATGGATATTTATATTACATGCAATTAGTGTTTTGTACTAATGAGAACAACATGCCACTCAAATCTGACAGCAGATAATCAGTGTCATGGATAATGATACACCACGAAATTAGGGATTGTCTGTTCGACCTTCACAGGTTGACACAATTACAGATTGAATGTGGACTACGCCATGAGTTGCTGCATGGTGATTGGTGTTACACCATGGGCTGAAAAAGTGTCCACTCCAGGGAAAAGTGAGGGGAGCTGACCCCCTTGACTGAAATGCCCCTCTTGACGGATTTTTCTTAAAGGGAGGTTTTGGGAAAAATGAGAAAAGAGATTTCTGCGAGGAGATGTCAAGAAGTGTTTTTCTTTTTTTCTGTGAAGTGACTGAACAGGTCAGAGATTCCATCCGCTTACAAAATGAGCCCCTTGAATTTTTGTGTATCACGCGCTGTGATAATTGAGGTCTGCTGCTGACCGTGTATTAGATTCGTTGTTGACTTCGCGAACTCTGACAATCTCCGTCTTTGGAGTAAACTGCACCTGTGAATCAAATTCAAATTTTTTTTTTTTTTTTTTCTGTAAATAACAATTTATAATAACCCAGAGTTCTGTATATATATATATATATATATATATATATATATATATATTTTGTATATATATATATATATATATATATATATATATATATAATGCTTGTAAATAAAAATTATAGTTTTCCCATATGAAAGTAGCCCTCTTCATGAAACCGTTGTAGGTCTAATATAGGCTGAGACTTTACAATCTGCTACATTGCACTCACAGGAAGGAAAGAAAAGTATTTCTTTCCAGAAGTTAAAATTAAAGGATGTTACTATTTCTGGTGAAGAAATTTGAAGTAATTTCAACACTTTTCGTAAAATTTACATGCATTAATTAAAAATCAAACTATGTAGATAGAAATTACGTTAAAACTAGATGGTGTTGTTATGTAGATAGGTTGTATAATATTTTAAATAAGACTATTTTATTGTCTATCATTGTTATAAGTAATATTGATAATACAATTTCGTAGCAATTTCGCACGGTTCTTATAAAGTACTTTAGTGTGCTGGTTGAGAAGCTGGATCGTAAATAGGTGTGGTTGAGTTGAGACATGAAATGCAGGTTTGAGAACTCACAGCTTTGTTTAAACATGCACAAACACACACACGTACAATTAGAGAAATACAATATTTAACTCGTTTCAAGACATATAATTATTGATTTGGGGAACGACACCATCTTGAATCCGAAATATACTTTGAATTCGAATATTTGCCCGAAATATAATTCCTCTCCGTGCGAGAGTCTGTAGGCCAATTAATGCGCCGGGGAAGGTTAAATATATTTCCTCTCGGGATGAGACACTATATACTAAACGTTTCTCAGTTGAAGTGCAGGTTACGCTGTACTTCCTCTCGGTTGAGAGTCTTGAAGCCTACTAACCATTTCTCCTGAACGCCACAGAGGGCGCTCTTGTCAGTGCGTAGGAGAAAGCACGGTTACAGTACTTATTTTATAGTCCAAAAATTGCAGTTATTTAGAAACATCAAAGTAAATTATTTAAATTTATTATTTTTATTATTACATTGCATATGTGTTTATTGCTACCGCAATGTTTTTCGCAGAAACGAAAATCATTGAAACTATAAATAAAGAAAATTGAGAAAATTATATGTATTTAAAAAATAAGTATTTTATTTAATTTAATTTCTTTGAAATGAAAACTAATTACTGCAAAATACTTGAATTTTTCATTTTTAAAGAAGAAATATTATTTTTTATCAATATATATTATTTTTTTAAACCATGGAAAAATCTTTTATTGGTTTATATTAATTCTGTTATTAAACAGTTAAAGTAAATCCCATTTTTAAAGTTCACTTATACAAATACGTTTTTATTGGAAGTGAAAGACTTATAAAAATGTTGTTTCATATTTCTGTGTTTGATTAGCTTTTTTATAATACTAAAAGAATAAATATTTACTAGTTTTTTTTTTTTTAATTATTTGCATAGCAATAAAATAAATAAGTTTCACAAAATATTTTTAATATAATGCTTTAATGAAATAAGTAAATATTTTTTACTGTAATATTTTTTTAAATATATATATATATATATATATATATATATATTTTTTTTGATAAATTCTTTATTATTTGATCAATTAATATTTTCTGTCTTTGCAAATTTTTCAATTTTATATTTTGATTACTGCTTTTATGAAAGCCTTTAATTGTAGTTAATTTAATATAATTTTAACCAAAAAATTATAATTAAATAAAAAAAATGATGCAAAATAAAAATTTTTATTCGAAAATTTCTCTGATGTAAAATAATTAAAAATAATTGAAACGTTTTAATTTTTAAAATTAAATACGGTAATAATTGGAAAAACTAGATTCGTTCTTTGTTTGATAATGAATTTTTAAAATACTTTAAATAATTTTAAAAAATAACTTATACGTATAAAAATAATATTCCACCTTTATAAAAATTCCAGAGAGAATAAATAATTTAATTAACATATTAATAATAAGTAACTTTTTTATAGTTTTATTTCATGATTTGAAGATATAACGTGGGCTGTCTTGAGGCAGAAAATAAAACATTTTTAATTTTGGCAAAGTTTCATTTTAAAAAATTGCAATAGAATATACAAAGAAATCACGAAAAAAAATCTAGTAATATGAAAAACATCAGTTGTTTTTCCAGCAATTTGATCAAATATTTTTCAGTAACTGAAAAACATCTAATAATTATTAAAAATTATCGTTTGTCGAATTGAAAAGGGAAAATTTATTCTTAATTTCTATTTATAAATAAAAATAATTTAGAATGTAAAAAATAAATGTTAAGTTTATATAATATATTATAATAAAATAAAAAAGATATTGAAAATCATCACTTACATAAATTTAAAATTCACAATTTTAATTTCAAAACAAAAAAATTTCTAGACAAATAAGAAACAGGAGACATATGTAATCACTCTATATGAATCAGTTGTAAATATCGCTTCAATTGGCGCTAAGAATATAATAAAATTTCACTTTAATAAGAATATAAATTAAGAGTTTTAATTTTATTAAAAAATAATTCATGGCACATTTCCTGTATTTTTTGACTCTAGAATCAGATAAAAAAAAAAAATAGTAACGAAATCACTGGAGGGAAAAATAGAACTCGTCACCGTTATGATTTTTAAATTGTAAGAAATATTAATACACACGCAAATCTGTTATTTTATATACAGAGAAAATTTATTTACTAAACATCGTTTTTTAAAGTAAAACTTAAAATGAGCTAACTTAATCAGTGACTTTCAGTCACGCTATTTACATTAAAAAATGCCCGACCCGTGGCTCAGTGGCTCAGTGGCAACGTGCATTCCTGGTGAGCATTAGGCTGAGGTTCAATCCACTGGCGGCTCTGCTGTAGACACTGTTTCAAAAACGAGGAGGCTCGATGGTGTTTGTGGTGCTGAGCATCTTTCTTCGTCAGTCAGATTACCTGTTGGGTGTTTTCCGGACAAAAAGAGATGCAGGGTAGTTCCCCACTAAAAGTCTCGCAAAAGGCCCTGCCCTCTTTCTTCGGCGTCACGGAGCCAAGTCAGACTTCTACCTACAAGTGCTCCATCACAACTACCGTCACGTCTACTCATACGATGTCCGTCCCGCACTGCGGGACGTTGAGAATTAGACACAGCACACAAGGCATTAAATATATAATAGGTTAATTTTAAAATCAGCTTACTATTCAACTATTTCAGTGAATTACTCACTTAACTAGAAATAACTATTTTATTGAATTATTTCATTTGCTGGAGAGGAAATATATAGTAAGGATCCTTTTTATCTTCAATTTACTTATTTCAAAGGTGTATCTCATGATCGAATAATTAAGTGAACCCACCGAAAGGACTTTCAGGGCTAACTGCTTCACATTTGCGTGCCGTATGAGAAAATAATTGGGGAATTCTATCATGATTATTTATGCGAGAAAATCTTTATATATGCTGTCATCAAAACCATCAAATTTTCTAATTTCTGAAAGCAGTAATTGCAAAAGATACTGTAAGGGGATCCAAACTCAGTCTTATTGCACACATATTGCCCATTACGTTTCATGCCATACAAGCTCCGTGCATCTCCGTATATTTTCAAAAAACTGTATTTAATTTCCTTTGTATGAACCACTCATTCACTGTACAACATTTGAGAATCTCGTTTGATTTCTTTACCAACTCTATTACATTAGATGCATGTCTACAAACTCCGAATTCGTGTAATCATGCATAATTATGAAATTCCCAAAGATAAATGGAAGGCCACGCTCCTTAAAGTTTTGGAGACTGTCCTTAAACTGTACCACTAAACACGAAATTTTGGAGCCATATTTCACAGCATAAAATTTATTTTGGGTTCGATCTATCATCTTTTACAATTTAGTCAGGTATTTTCGACAAAAAGTTATAGTTTTATTCATTTTTAATAATATAGAAACTTATAATGATAGGGTTAAACTTAAATCCTCACTCAATAAAATCAATATATTTTTTATTCTTGCAGAATTGTGAAATTTTTTATCGTAGCATAATCAATTTTTAATAAGTAGTGTAATTTAAAATTTAAAAGATTATATAACATATATAATTTATCCGAAATAATTCAGAGAAACTTGTCATTTTGTAGTAAATTTAATAGTCAAAAATAATATCTAAAATGAGTAAATATTTTGTTAGTAGAACATACAAAAACTTGTTATTAAAATGCAGTGTAACAAATTTGTTGCTTGAATAATTTATAATATATAAAAAATTGTTTACAAAATTTTTAAAAACTTCTCAGAATCTAGTCTCTTTTTCTGCCAGAAATTAGACTTTAATATTTTTATTTATAAACCATAAGTCAAACGCATGACAGTTTTTTTTTTTTATTTAATAAGAAAAAAATATTTTGAGATTTTATAAGAAATAAATCACTTGAAACGTCGTACATAACATACGGTGATATCTTAGAAGAGATCTTGTAGGGATAAAACTTCACTTTCAGTTGCACGTGCTTCATCTTTTAATACATCGTAAAAGACACACTTTGATACTGAAGTGTTTGGGATAGAAATTAAGAAAAAAAAATTGGCTTACTTGTTAGTTCAAAGAATCTTTGCTATATTTAATTCACGTTCAGTCAAATATTATTGCCGTTTTAATTTCTATGAGAGTTATTTTTCTTAAAATTACAATTACTAGTTCAACAATGTTTTTCTACGTCGGTTGTAATAAAAGCAACGAAATGTACTTTTGTAATATTCTTAAGACAAAAAAACAAGTAAATAAAAAATAAAGTTTTTAAAGTCAATTCTACTTTTTTTCTCACTCTAAAAGTCCTTTATAAATAATTCTTTCATTTTTTTTTTCAGTTTATATAGATACATGCAACTTAAATCCAAAAAGAACAAAAAATTAATTAAATTTAAGTTAATATAAAAAAAAAACTAAAGTTTTTGGAAATAACAAGTAACATAAAAAAAAAGTTTTAAGTCAATTCTACTTTTTTTCACTATATTACTATATATTGCAGAAAGTCCTTCATAAATCATTTTCATTCATTTTTTTTTTAAGTTTATCTGTCGCCATCTATTGGTAGATATATGCAATTTAAATCTAAAGAAAACTAAAATTAATTAATTAAGTTTAATTACTGAATTAATTTTGAAAAAAAACTGTATTAACATCCAGTGTCATCCACTACAAGTTCAAAAAAATGTATTTGAAGTTGAGTAGATGAATAAAAGTATTTTATGAACGATTGAAAATTTGAACAAGATAAGATAAGGAGAGTGTGAGCTAATAGAAGGAATTGAATAAAGATGCACTTAATAAAAATTATCCAACCAGGTTACAAATAGATGGATGTGATGTACATGTACAGAAAAACTAAAACAGTAAAATTTTAATGTTTTTCTTATGAGTACATATACGAGGCGAATCAATTAATATGTTAATCCACTTCTGGCTCTCTCATAAACTATTATCCAGCATGGCAATGATTTGAAAAGCTGGCAAGTATTCCACTGTAGAATTTATCGCTGACAATATTTTGAGGCGCTTGCTCATCAGAATCCAAAATGTGCTCTACTGAGGGCAGATCTGACAATCTGTCCGGCCACGGAATTATTTGAAAAGCACAAAGACAATCAATAGAAAAAAAAAACCTTGTCTTTCTAGGCATTATCATGTTGTAATATGCCTAGGAAGTAAGGACAACAAAATGGGATGGTGAATTACCATCATTCTGAAAAGGTGCTATGGATGAAAAACAAAGGGATCCGGTTAGCTTTCGATCCATAATTCGAGATTGTTGTCGGTGGTAATCAGCTCATCTCATCGCTGCCCTGTATCTCCGCTGAACATCGGAGCACAATTCCAATAGGAAATCAACATTGAAAACAATTGTACTCCAATCAGTGAGACGATTCATAAAACGTGCTTGTTCATATTCACAGGTGGTCATTGATAGTTGACACGATAGGTACATTAGATTCAGATCCAGTTTTAATCATCCATCAACTGCCTTTGTGGTCACTGGTGTCTCGATTACATTTGGATCTTTGATGATGACCCAAATGCTGCAATGATCGTTTTGTCCTGATGTTTTACCTTCTCTCTAGTACTGGCGGCCTGATGGCCAATTGGCTAGCGCTTTTGGTACCACAGGCTTCAGGTTCGAATCCTGGCGGTGGCATGGATGTTTGTGAGTGGTACGAAATCCAAGTTAAACTGTAGCCCAAAGTATACACGAAATGAATGTAGAGCGACAAACCAAATAAATCTCTTTAATTCGACCACTGACTATATCTCCGCCAAATACAATGCATTCTGACGTGGTTCAATCATTCCTACATTATCGTCGAATGGCTGTATCACGACCCAAATTTTAAACGATTCTTCAATTTGACTACCCTGGTTTCTGCCCTGATGGCGGAGTGGCTAGAGCTTTGACGTTCGGTACCATAGGTTTCGAGTTCGAGCCCCGGCGGTGCCATGAATGTTTGTAGTGGTTCGGAATCCACTTTAAGTCGTAGGTCCCGGTCTAATAGAATCATAGAGTATTATGGGGATAGTGTTACTCGCTTCCGCAGCATACCTTTAAGCTACACGGGTCCCCTTGGTAGTGCCAAATGAGTAACATCGATGTAGCCCTTGCTTATGGCATAACAAGTATTATAAAAAAAATAATAATAATGTCAATTCCTCCATTTTTTACACTATATTGCAGTAAGTCCTTTATAAATAATTTTCATTCATTAAGTTTTTAAAGTCAAGTTTTTTCAGTATATTGCAGAAAGGTACTTTATAAATAAAGTTGAAATTTTTCGCTACATTACCATGCAGCCACCATTTGGTAGATATATGAAACTTAAATCTAAAAAAAAAAACTAAAATTAATTAATTAAATTTAATTACTGAATTAATATTTGAAAAACTGTATTAACATCCAGTGTCATCCACTACAAGTTCAAAACAAATGTATCTGAATTTGAGTGGATGAATAAAAGTATTTTATTAGCTATTGAAAATTTGAACAAGATACATATAGGGAGAGAGTGAGCTAATAGAAGGAATTGAAAAATAACTGTCTCTGTATTGCCCGCTGCATAAAAAACTACAATGGTTTCATTAGCTAAATGGTATGTATATGATAACTACTCACAGTTTACGCGAAATCATATACGAATCATTCATTTAATCAAACTGAGTACATCGGATTCAGATTTGAAAGAAGTTATGCTTTGAAATCAATTTACACTCATGTCCATAAATTAAGGATAATTCAGAATCACACAGAAATTGAACTCTAAAATAAAAAAATTTCACCTGTAGAATTATCAAACACATCTTGAAGAAGAATATGCAAATTACAGGAAACCACCAGATGGCGTGGATAGTACGTCACAATGACGAGTGTAAGAGTAGGGTATATAAGGAATGGTGGCAAAGAAGTAAAATTGTTCACAAGTGCTTTAAAAGCATTTCAGTGCAATAACCGCATAGTTATGGCACAAAGGAAGCATTTGGATGATTGTTTATGTGATAGAATTATCGGACGACTGGAATGTGGACGTACCCAGCTGGAAGTATCCGAGGAACCTGGAATCGCCCAGAGTGTCATCTCCAGGCTTTGGCAACGATTCCAAGATGATGGTAATGTGAGTAGATTTTACAGCACAGGTCGCCCCTGAGTTACAACGCCGAATGAGGACCGGTATTTAGCAGTTGCTGCCAAAAGAAACAGACGGAGCACAGCATCAGACCTGTCTCGTCAGCTCTCTTCAGCTACCGGTACGACAGTTTCAAGGCAGACCGTGTACAGACGCTTAGGGCATATTGGTTTATATGCTCGTAGGCCTGTCAGATGTGTTCCCCTTACCGCAACTCACTGTCGCCTGCGAATAACCTGGAGTAGAGAGCATGTATTGTGGACACCGCAACAGTGGTCTGGTCTGATGTTTTTCGACTAGTCCAAGTTTAGTTTGCAGTCTGATTCTCGGCGGACTTTCATATGGAGAGCGCCAGGTACCCGTTACCACCAAGAGAACACCATTGAACGACACCGTTACGGTGGTGCAGGACAGGATGGCTCGTTTGGGGAGGAATTATTCTTGGTTCCAGAACTGACCTGCATGTTCAGAGTGTAACGATGACAGGCCACATCTATCGGGATGTCATTCTGGTTTACAACATGTACGTTTGTTTCGGGGCGCCATGGGTGCTGAATTTCTGTTTATGGATGACAACGCCCGTCCTCCCCGTGCAAACATTGTAGACGAATGCCTTCAATTGGAGGATATCACCCGTATGGATTAGGCCAGCATACTCACCGGACTTGAATCAATAGAGCATGTGTGGGATATGCTTTTCCGACGAATTGCAGCCCGTCAACCCCCTCCCACCTGTCAACCGGAACTTCGGAGGGCATTGCTTGTTGAGTGGTGTAATATTCCCCAAGATCAGATTGATAATTTGATACTCAGCATGTCTAGGCGTTGTAAGGCCTGTATTGCATCATCCGGGAGACATATTCCATATTAACCATCATACTAACCATGTTATACTGTTTTTTGTAAATAGGTTCTTTTTTTTAAATTTGCTCCAGGGAGTAAAAATCTCAATTTTTATTAATAATGTCAAACATATAGCATATTTTTTGCTCTTTACCGTTTGTTTAATAAATAGACTTTGCAAATAAGTCAAATTTGTTTTGCTTCTGTCTCTTTCTTTGCCTGAACTTCATTATCCTTATTTTATGGACATGAGTGTATTATTTAGACTACGTCCTCCTTTGTACACCATGCGAATGATCCTGGTGCTCCAGTTTTTCGTTCACTGAATTTCAAAATGTATTAATTTGTATGATGGATTGAGATGTATTTGAAAACGAGATTTCGTTGCAATCAAATAATTCTTTCTGGGTGCGTTGCATTCTAAGAGTGTATAAATCATGAACAATAGTATTGAAAGTAATCTTTAATTACAATTTCTGTATTTAAAAGAATGCAAAAAGTTATTTTAGCCACCATTTTCTAACGTCATCAATAATTATCCTTATTTCTTATCACAGACTTATAATTTTATAAATCTTCAAAATAACTTCTAAATCCTCGAAAACTAACATCCTTTTTAAATTATTCTACCTGTTTTGCAAACATTATAACCCCAAAAACGTACGATCGTTCGAATGAGGCATTTTTGAAATTTTTTCCATGGAAAAGCCTAAGCCGCGCAATCGTGCTGGTGCCAATGCCCCAGACCCCCATAGATTATAGTATCATTGGAATCAATACCTATTAAAAAAAAAGTTAAATTTAAATATAAAATTTTTAAAAGTCTTAAAGGACTAACCATCAAAAGCACTAGGATTTTTGTTTTGTTTTTGTTACTCTTTCAGTGGTGCAATAGCCCTATGGTAGGCCAAGGTCGTCTGCTTACTGGCAGATTTCGAGATGAGATTTTTCCTTTTTTTTTTTTAAGGAATAGGGTTGTCTGCTCTTTACCCAACGTTCTAAAATTAGGTTATACAGCGACCTAGGGTTTAAAGTGAATTCTGAACCATTACAAAAATCCATGGCACCGCCGTGACTCGAACCCGAAACCTGTTGCACCCAGAGCCAGAGCGATAATAGTTTATTCGTTTGCAAAACGTTTTTATACCTCATAGAAGGAGGGAAGAGGCAGGCAATTTCTGTCGTGATGGAGAACCCGTAGATAGAAGTTGGCGGATTTGATGGAAATCTGTGGGACTTTTATGGGGAACTTCCTTGCATTTGCGTATCGTATTAGTGAAAACCCGGAATAAACTTCCACTAGGTAGTCCTACTCATGAGGCAAGATGCTGAACATCCCAAAAGTCATTGAATCTAGTCGCTTTTTGAAACAGTGTTTTCAATAAATCCGCCAGCTAATTGAACCTTCATCCTAATGCTCACCAGCGGCGCACATTACCACTGAGCCACAAGTCAGGCTTACAATACGTTATTTTTTAAATAGCAAATGACAGACAAGCACCAGCAAGGGTATATTTCCAACTTTGGTTGGCACACAAAATTGCATATAATGTATTTACTTACTTTTCTACTCTTTTCGGTCTGGGAATAACAATTAACGTTGCACATATAAATTTTTTGAAATAAAGGCTTATTTATTAATGGTGGTAAGCTTAACATTATTGTATTAAAGAGAAGGAGGAATAAGTTAGATAAATTGAAGAGTCATATAAATTGAAATTAATGACTGCCAACAATTAGAATTACCAGATATTCACTATGTATAAATAAATATAATGCAAAATAATTATATTATATTTTTTATACATTCCTATACTGTTTAATAGCATATTGTGTTTTGGTATACAGTTAATTTACAAACTTATGCTGTCATTTGTAATAATTAGTTGGCAGAAATCCACAACCTGATAGCACCTTATAAAATAACCGCCGGTTAATTAAATTCAAGTAAATAGTGGATACATTTTCTGATTCTAAAATGTCTAACGGAAAATAGTATCACACTTCATGAGAGTAATTCGAGTTGTTTAGCTGGTTACAATTAATAATTAGAAGTCCATCCTCTGATTTAGATAATTATGTCCAAGATTTTAAATAAATCCAAATAATATTTATTTAAATCCAAAAATTAAATAATTAATTGGTGTATCCCACAAATTTCTTTACAAAAACAAATTCTTATTCATCATAATTAATTCATTATGGAAAGCATTTTCGTATTGCATAAATAAGCTTCAATTCTAAATTAAATATTTAACTTAAGAGCTTCTAATTTGAGTAAAAACATTTATTTAACTCAGTTTACTAGTATTTCGTACATTATTGTTTAATATCTAAAGTATTTAGATGTATGCGTGTTATTGTGAAAGAGCTTTATAAAAAAAAAACTAATGTCGTAAAATTTATATTTACGTTTCCCAAACGGATTAAAGTTTTACATACCCTGAACACTAAGAATGCATTTAATTTATATATTTTTGTTGATGCTGTTGTTGTTTTTATCCCACTTGGTAGACAGCAACATCTAGACAGGGTCCATGAACCCATGTGGTCTCATGGAACGGGGGAAATGGGGCTGCTTCTGTTGTGATGAAGCACCCGTCCGTATAGAAGTCTGTTTGGCTCCGTGACGTTGAAGAAGGAGGGCAGTGCCGTGCGGGAGGACTTTAGGGGGAACTGCTCCGCATTTACGTATCGTATGACAAAAAAAACACCAGCCAGTACGACAAACGAGGCAAAATGCTGAACATCACCAACGCTACTACTCGTTTTTGAAACAGTGTCTACAACAAATCCTCCAGCGGACTGAACCTCTGCCCTAATGCTCAAAGGGGGCCGCATTACCAGTGATCCACGAGTCGGGCATATATTTTTGTTTAGATTTCAACTACTTTAGCTATTAGAAACCAAAATTTTTTAGACTTTATTTTAGCTAAGTAATAAATCATATATTTTATATTTTCAATATCATCTAATAAATTAATACGCTACAATTTCTAGCCTTAAACTACTTTTGAGGCAAAAGGTTAGCTTAAATTTTCTGTTTATTTTTCCCATACCATGTACGTCTGAACTATTTACATTTTTTTTTTCATATAAGATATTTATTTAATCATTATATGCTTCGAATTAAAACTATTAAATTTAAAAACAAAGTTAAGCAAATCTTCATGTTTAAATAATTAATAATCATTTAATAACCTTTTCTTTTCCATCTTCAACAACAACATATTTACTTCAAATCAGATATTTGCAAAGACTTACCAACTCTTCTGCCGTCGTTTTCCGTGGGATTAACATCAGTATATCTTATTTCATTCCCTAATTAGAAAAGGAATTAACTTTCTTTTTCTTCAAAGTCCTGTGAGTAAACACTAATGTTTCTTGTTAATTAAGACGAACTCGAGATGATTTTCAACAAACAAATTTCAAGTCCTCTACGAATTAGAAAACATGCATCTTTCCTAAAGATAAATTTTCTTCAAATGCACGCTCTTGAAGTTGCAGAAATAATAAAATAATAATCATTGCTTTTCCTCAGAGCAGCATGAAAATCACGATGTGGAATTTCTAGCTAAAACATTTAAAGTGCAATCCTCAAAGGACACAGGGGAAACTTCTCAACCTGAAACCTATTTAAAGAAGTAAATTAATTCCGGTTAGTTCAGACTTGTTTCCATCTTTAACTCGTGAAATAAGAAGAAAATGTTTGATTCTAAGCCTTAATATTCCCAAGATGCTCTTTGAGGTTGGTTTATTTTAATTGATGAATTAATTAAAAGATGATTTATTTATTAAGTTGTATTTTGTCACGATAGCTTTTAACATTTCTGCAATGATATGCGCCATTCGCTTGAAATAGATTCGTTCAAGTGTAGCGAGATTTTCATTTCTAACAGTCGTTCAAGAGATTCGTTTTCTGTGAAGCTTAAAGAATTTTTCACTATATTCTAATTGAACGACTGTTTTTAAGTTATTTATTTATGTATTGATAAGCGTAGGTGTTATGAAGAGTTTCAACTTGATTATCAACCACCCTTTTAAAAAATAATTATTTGTACACAATTGAACCATGTTTTAATCGTATCCATAAACGTGGCTTATTCACAGTTACACTAATAATGTAACTTATTACCTTCAAAGTGGGTAATAATTTATAAGTAAAGTGTCTTATTACCTTAAATAATGCAACTTATTTCTTTAAAAATTTGTAATAATTTAAGTAAAGTAACTTATTATTTTAAACTATGTATCTTATTACATAATTACCCTAATATAACTTATTATCTTAAATAAAATGTTTATCATTTTTTTAAATATTCAAGGATATATTATAATATTTCTTTTAAAATTATATTATGTCGTTCAATATATTTTAAAATTCATACATTTAATATTTTGTTCTATTTCTCAGAATTATATAAAATTAATTTATTTAAAATAACTTTTATTTCAACTACTTAGTTATTAGAAACCAATAATGTTTTGACTTAATTTTAGCTTCGTTATTAATCATATTTTTTATGTTTTCAATAAAACCGTCTAATGAATAACTAATTTTTACTGTTGGCATAAAATACTTTTGATGTAAAAGTTTAGCCGTTTTCAGATCATTTTCCTAACACAATTTCCAAGTAAGTGGGGCCTGAATGGCCGAGTGGCTAGCGCTCTGGCGCTCGGTACCACAGGTTTCGGGTTCGAGTCCCGGCGATGCCATGGTTGTTTGTAGTGGTTCGAATCCACTTTAAAAAAGTAGGTCCCGGTCTAATAGATCGTAGAGCGTTGCGGGGACATTGTTACTCCGCTTCCGTGGCTTATCTTCAAGTTACACGCGCCCCTGGGTAATGCAAAGTGAGTACGTCTGTGCAGCACTTGCCTTAAGGCATCAACACCAAGGTGTCTGTGTTTACCAGCTGCATTAGAAAGATAAAAAAATTTCCAAGTAAGTGTACAGTTTTAATCTTTTTCATAAAAGATAAATATTTATTTATTCAATCAATATAAATTCGGGATTAGAACAATTAAATTTAATACAAAGTTAATTAAACATTCACATTTAAATAACTAATAACATTTAATCACATTTTCTTTACCTTCTTCTACAACAACATATTTACTTCAAATCAGATATTTGCAAAGACTTACAACTCTTCTGCCATCGTTTTCCATGGATTAACATCAGTAAATCTTATTTTATGCTCAATTAGAAAAGGAATTAACTTTCTTTTCCTTCAAAGTCCTGTGAGTAAACACTAATGTCTCCGGTAATCAAGACGAACTCGAGATGCTACTCAACAAACAAATTTCAAGTCCCTTTACGAATTAGAAAACATGCATCTTCAGTAAAGATAAGTTTTCGTCAAATGCACGGGCTGCTCTTGAAGTCGCAGAAATAATAAAATAATAATTCTTGCTTTTCCTCAGAGCAGAATGAAAATCACGGTGTGGAATTTCAAAATAAAACATTTAGAGTGCAATCCTCAAGGACACAGAGAAAACTTCTCAACCTGAAACTTATTTAAAGAAGTAAATTAATTCCGGTTAGTTCAGACTTGTTTCCCTCTAAACTTGTGTTAAGAAGAAAATGTAGGAATTCTAAGCCCTAATATTCCCAAGATGCTCTTGAGGTTGGGATATTTTAATTGATGAATTAATTAAAAAGAATAATTTATTCATTAAGATGAATTTTCTTATGATAGCTGTTAGAACTTCGGGATGATATGAGTTATTAGTTGGAAATAGATTCGTTCAAGTGTAACGAAGTTTTCAGTTTAAAAAGTCGTTCAAGCGATTCATTTCCTGTGATCCTTAAATACTTTTTCACTAAATTCACATTAAAAGACTATTATTAAACTTTTTATTCATGTATGGATAAGTGTATATTATTATGGAAAGTATCAACTTGATTAACAACCAACATTTTAAAAATAATTATTTATATTTAAAAGTAAAAAGTCACATTTAGAAAGTTTATATTAAACAAAAGTAAGTATGTTTTAGGAGAAAATGATATAAAGGTTACAAAAGAACAAAGTTGAAGCTAAAAAGAATAAATACCTTATTTGATTTATGAATGAGGAAATAAAATCCTGAGATGAAGTCCACCTGAAGTATCCGCCAGCTTTATGACTATAGGCTTTTTGGCTTTCCGCCATTGAAATAAATATGAAACAAATTGGACAGTGTGAAATTTATATTTTCATGACAGTGTTGAAATTTACGAAAAATCATTTTCAAGAATCATTTTAATATGCACTATATGTGTTGTTGCTATATTTCGAAACCAGCATTGAAAAATTTCTAAGAATCGCATTTTGTTTACAACAGACCTTAACTATCACTGTTGTTAAATATCATTGTTGTTAAATACCATTGTTGTTTATTACCATTGTTGTTAAATACCATTGTTTTTATTTATTTGCAAACAAAAGTTCAAATAACATGGTGTTATTAACAGAAAGTTCTTGACCATGATTTTTTTCTGTTGCAGTTCTGTCGGAGATCTTCCTGGAAGCCATGGGTGGACACGAGCGCCAAAAATGCCCTACAGCGTCCTCCAGAAGGCCGACGACAACGTCGAGTTCATCTTCTGGTACAAGAACGACGGCGTCAACGCCCTCTACACGCTCGACGCCAGGAGTCGATCCTGGGGGAGGCCTCCCACGATCGGAACGAGACGTATGGGCAGAGAGTGAAATTCTACGTGACCGCCACGCAACCTTACCTGCAACTCGACTCCTGAGGGCTGATGGTTCGGGGGCGTATTTCTGCAGAGTGGACTATCAGTGGTCTGCGACAGAACTGACCAAAGTCAACCTGATCGTTATAGGTAAGTATCGAAACAAGCATTGCTGATTCTTTTAATAGCAAGTGTGAAAGGTTTTTGTCAAATTTCAATTTTTGACCATGTAAAAAACAGGTAAAGGATATCGATTCCGTAAAATAAACCATAACGGTTCAATGACCTTGAGGTCGTAGGACTATGTGGGACATAGATAACTGTTTCACTTCCTCTAGTGTTCATCAAACCATGATCACCAGGAGCATTATCATCCTGGAAAATTCCATCTCCCGCAGGAATCAAAGTTTGCTTTTACAGGATGGACCTGGTCATCTAAAATTTTCCTACACTTCTCACCAGTGACCCTTCCTTTTAGGTTTACAATTAGGCATGGCTGCAATACCACGCTAGCAAAATCACGACATGGCTGTCCATACCACGACAAATCCATCTCCATGCTGGCAGTTGATAGGAGACAATCACGATCATACTCTTGTGGAGGTGTCTTCCAAAACTGCACCCATCAGGTTGTTGGAAAGATGATTCATCTGACTCTTCTGAACTATCTTCCATTTATCAATCGACCAGCTTTTGTGATTGAGGCACCACTGTATACGACATTTGGCATTAACAGATGTGACGAGTGGCTTGGGAAGGGCTGCTCTGTCTTAATGTCTTGTTTATACGCTTGAAATAGATTCGTACAAGTGTAGCGAGATTTTCATTTCTAACAGTCGTTCAAGAGATTCGTTTCCTATGAAAGCTTAAAGAATTTTTTCACTATATTCTAATTGAACGACTGTTTTTAAGTTATTTATTTATGTATTGATAAGCGTAGGAGTTATGAAGAGTTTCAACTTGATTATTAACCACCCTTTTAAAAAATAATTATTTGTACACATTTGAACCATGTTTTAATCGTATCCATAAACGTGGCTTATTCACAGTTACACTAATAATGTAACTTATTATCATCAAAGTGGGTAATAATTTATAAATAAAGTGTCTTATTACTTTAAATAATGCAACTTATTTCTTTAAAAATTCGTAATAATTTAAGTAAAGTAACTTATTATTTTAAACTATATCTTATTACATAATTACCTTAATATAACTTATCTTAAATAAAATGTTTATCATTTTTTAAATATTCAAGGATATATTATAATATTTCTTTTAAAATTATATTATGTCGTTCAATATATTTTAAAATTCATACATTTAATATTTTGTTCTATTTCTCAGAATTATATAAAATTAATTTATTTAAAAAATACCTTTTATTTCAACTACTTAGTTATTAGAAACCAATAATGTTTTTAATTAATTTTAGCTTCGTTATTAATCATATTTTTTATGTTTTCAATAAACCGTCTAATGTATAACTAATTCTTTAATGTTGGCATAAAATACTTTTGATGTAAAAGTTTAGCCGTTTTCAGATAATTTTCCTAACACAATTTCCAAGTAAGTGGGGCCTGAATGGCCGAGTGGCTAGAGCTCTGGCGCTCGGTACCACAGGTTTCGGGTTCGATTCCCGGCGGTGCCATGGTTGTTTGTAGTGGTTCGGAATCCACTTTAAAAAGTAGGTCCCGGTCTAATAGGATCGTAGAGCGTTGCGGGGGCATTGTTACTCCGCGTCCGTGGCTTATCTTCAAGTTGCACGCGCCCCCTGGGTAATGCAAAGTGAGTGCGTCTGTGCAACACTTGGCTTAAGGCATCCAACACCAAGGTGTCTGTGTTTGCCAGCTGCATTAGAAAAGATAAAAAAATTTCAAGTAAGTGTGTACAGTTTTAATCTTTTTCATAAAAGATAAATATTTATTTATTCAATCAATATAAATTCGGGATTAGAACAATTAAATTTAATACAAAGTTAATTAAACATTCACATTTAAATAAATAATAACATTTAATCACATTTTCTTTACCCTCTTCTACAACAACATATTTACTTCAAATCAGATATTTGCAGAGTCTTAACAACACTTCTGCCATCATTTTCCATGGATTAACATCAGTAAATCTTATTTTATGCGCAATTAGAAAAGGAATTAACTTTCTTTTCCTTCAAAGTCCTGTGAGTAAACACTAATGTTTCCGGTAAACAAGACGAACTCGAGATGCTACTCAACAAACAAACTTTCAAGTTCCTTTACGCATTAGAAAACATGCATCTTTCTAAAGGTAAGTTTTCTTCAAATGCACGTGCTGCTCTTGAAGTCGCAGAAATAATAAAATAATAATTCTTGCTTTTCCTCAGAGCAGAATGAAAATCAGGGTGTGGAATTTCAAAATAAAACATTTAGAGTGCAATCCTCAAAGGACACAGAGAAAACTTCTCAACCTGAAACTTATTTAAAAGAAAGTAGATTAATTCCGGTTAGTTCAGACTCGTTTCCCCCTCTAAACTCGCGTAATAAGACGAAAATGTAGGATTCTAAGCCCTAATATTCCCAAGATGCTCTTGAGGTTGGGTTATTTTAATTGATGAACTATTTAAAAAATAATTTATTCATTAAGATGAATTTTCTTATGATAGCTGTTAGGACTTCGGGATGATATGGGTTATTAGTTGGAAATAGATTCGTTCAAGTGTAACGAAGTTTTCAGTTTAAAAAGTCGTTCAAGCGATTCATTTCCTGTGATCCTTAAATAATTTTTTACTAAATTCACATTAAAAGACTATTTCTGAACTTTTTATTCATGTACTGATAAGAGTGTTAGGGAGATTATCAACTTGATTATAACGTACCTTTTAAAAAATATTTATTTGCAAACAATTCAGCTATGCCTTAATCGTGTCTGTAAACGTTGCTTATTCACGGTTACAGTACCAATGTAACTTACTTCCTTAAATAATGTATCTTATTACTTTAAAAATATGTAAAAAGTAATGTAAGTTATTACTTTAAAATATGTAAAAAGTATTGTAACTTATTATTTTAAAAATATGTAAAAAGTAATGTGACTTATTACCTTTAAAATTACTTTAATGTAACTTATTATCTTAAATAAGTTTTTATCATTTATTTAAATATTCAAGGAAATATTTTAAAATTTATTTTACATAAGTTATATTATTTTGTTTTATATATTTTAATATTTATACATTTAATATTTTCTATTACTCATCATTATGTAAAATTAATTTATTTAAAATAATTACTATTTCAACTGCTTAATTATTGGAAACCAATACCTTTATGATTGTATTTCAGCTAAATTATTAATTATATTTTTTTCTGTTTCAATGTAGTCTAATAAAAAATTAATATTCTGCAATTCTTTTCCATGAAAAACTTTTGACGCAAAAGATTAGCTTAAATTTTCTGCTTATTTTTTTTATAACCTTTCAAAATATGTGTGAACTAATTACATTTTTTTTTCATAAAAGACAAATATTTATTAATTCAATTAATATACAGCCCGAATTAAAACAATTACGGTTAATACAAAGTTATTTAAACATTCATATTTAAATAATTAATACCCAATTAATCACCTTATCTTTTCCATCTTAAACAACAACATATTTACTTCAAAACAGATATTTTGCAAAGACTTAACAAACCTTCTCATGTCGTTTTCCGTGGATTAACATCAGTATATCTTATTTCATTCCCAATTAGAAAAGGCATCGACTTTCTTTTCCTTCAAAGTCCTGTGGTAAATACTAATGTTTCCGGTAAACAAGACGAACTCGAAATGCTACTCAACAAACAAATTTCAAGTCCCTTTACGAATTAGAAAACATGCATCTTTAGTAAAGATAAGTTTTCTTCAAATGCACGCGGCTGCTCTTGAAGTCGCAGAAATAATAAAATAATAATTCTTGCTTTTCCTCAGAGCAGAATGAAAATCACGGTGGGGAATTTCTAAATAAAACATTTAAAGTGCAATCCTCCAAGGACACAGAGAAAACTTCTCAACCTGAAACTTATTTAAAGAAGTAAATTAATTCTGGTTATTTTAGACTTGTTTTCACCTCTAAACTTGTGTTCGAAGAAGAAAGCGTTGGAATTTAAGCTCTAATATTCCCAAGATGCTCTTGAGGTTGGGATATTTTAATTGATGAATGAATTAAAAGAATATGCATTCATTAAGATGTATTCTGTCCTGATATCTGTTGAAATTCTGCGATGATATGAGTCATTCGCTGGAAACAGATTCGTTCAACTGTAGCGAAATTTTCAGTTTAAACACTCATTCAAGCGATTCATTTCCTGTGAAGCTTAAATATTTTTCACTAATTTCTAATGAAAAGACTATTATTAAACTTTTATTCATGTATGGATAAGTGTATATATTATGGAAAGTATCAACTTGATTACACAACCAACATTTTTAAAAAATAATTATTTATATTTAAAAAAAGTAAATCACATTTAGAAAGTTTATATTAAACAAAAGTAAGTATGTTTTAGAGAAAATGATATAAAGGTTACAAAGGGCAGTTGAAGCTAAAAGAATAAATGCCTTATTTAGATTTATGAATGAGAAATAAATCCTGAGATGAAGTCCACCTGAAGTACATCCGCCAACTTTATGACTATAGGCTTTTAGCTTCCGCCATTGAAATAAATATGAAATAAATTGGACAGTGTGAAATTTATTTTTTCATGAAGAATTTATTTTTTTTATTTTTTCATGACAGTGTTGAAATTTACTAAAATCATTTTCAAGAATCATTTTAATATGCACTATATGTGTTGTTGCTATATTTCGAAACCAGCATTGAAAAATTTCTAAGAATCGCATTTTGTTTGACAACAGACTTTAACTATCACTGTTGTTAAATATCATTGTTGTTAAATACCATTGTTGTTTATTACCATTGTTGTTTATTACCATTGTTTTTATTTATTTGCAACAAAGTTCAAATAACATGGTGTTATTAAAAGAAAGTTCTTGACCATGATTTTTTTTTTTTCTGTTGCAGTTCTGTCGGAGATCTTCCTGGAAGCCATGGTGGACACGAGCGCCAAAATGCCCTACAGCGTCCTCCAGAAGACCAACGACAACGTCGAGTTCATCTTCTGGTACAAGAACGACGGCGTCAACGCCCTCTACACGCTCGACGCCAGGAGTCGACCCTTGGGGGAGGCCTCCCACGTTCGGAACGAGACGTATGGGAAGAGAGTGAAATTCTACGTGACCGCCACGCAACCTTACCTGCAACTCGATTCCCTGAGGGTTGATGATTCGGGGGCGTATTTCTGCAGAGTGGATTATCGGTGGTCTGCGACAGAACTGACCAAAGTCAACCTGATCGTTATAGGTAAGTTCTTTATCGAAACAAGCATTGCTGATTCTTTTAATAGCAAGTGTGAAAGGTTTTTGTCAAATTTCAATTGTTGACCATGTAAAAAACAGGTAAAGGATATCGATTCTGTAAAATAAACCATAACGGTTCAATGATCTTGAGGTCGTAGGACTATGTGGGACATAGATAAATGTTTCACTTCCTCCTAGTGTTCATCAAACCATGATCACCAGGAGCATTATTATCCTGGAAAATTCCATCTCCCGCAGAAATCAAAGTTTGCTTTCCAGGATGGACCTGGTCATCTAAAATTTCCCTACACTTCTCACCAGTGACCCTTCCTTTTAGGTTTACAATTAGGCCAGCAGAAAATCACGGCATGGCTGTCCATACCACGACAAATCCATCTCCATGCTGGCAGTTGATAGGAGACAATCACGATCATACTCTTGTGCAGGTGTCTTCCAAAACTGCACCCATCATGTTGTTGGAAAGATGATTCATCTGACTCTTCTGAACTATCTTCCATTTATCAATCGATCAGCTTTTTGTGATTAAGGCACCACTGTAAACGACATTTGGCATTAACAGATGTGACAAGTGGCTTGGGAAGGGCTGCTCTGTCTTAAATGTCTTGCTTATAAAGGTTTGGTTTGATTTGGTTTTTGTCGGTCTACGGTCATCTTGTGCACACTTTAGGCTAAACAGACCGGGACCTACGGTTTAAAGTGGATTCCGAACCACTACAAACGTCCATGGCACCGCCGGGACTCGAACCCGAAACCTGTGGTACCGAGCGCCAGAGCCTAGCCATTCAGGCCCCTGCTTATAAAAGTACCTCCTTGTGTCCGCAGTAAGGTGAAATATATGTGGATATCTAATTATTCATAAAGAATGTTTAATCATCCAGGTCGAAGTCAAAATCTTCTAAACAATCTCCCTCTATAAAACTTTACCTTAGAAAATATTTCTAAAGGTATATGTTTTCAATATTGCAACATCTTTGAGTTTTATTCCTTGTGAAAATATTTTATTAGAATGGTGCTCCTTAAAAATTGTAGTTCATTCATGGATCATATCGAAATGTAAAAATTATTATTAAACGACCATGCAATTAAATACGCTTACCAATTACATGAAATTCGTATTTAAAAGATTAGTAAAAGATCATATTACATTAATAGTTAAATGTTTGAATTTTCAACTGCTTAGATCGTCATTTAAATTATTTTGTGGTCGATCAGGTTCTTAAATTGGAATAGCATATATCAAATTAATGAATTGATAACATTAAAGCAATAAAATGTAATACTGCATGTAAGTATTTTTATTTAATATATGCTAAATTTATAGATGAAAATAAATACTTTTAATCATCCACTAATTGAAAACTGTGAGTAGAATATTGTCATGAAATAAAAACTTTTATATTTAAGGCCTTCAATTTTTCTTATTCCTGTTTATAATCCATACAAAGAACAAAAGATTACTTTTTTTCAGAAAGATACATTCTAAATTGCTTTGTATCATTAGATAGAAATCATAAATGGCGGAATTTCCAATTGGGATAGATTTACGCAATCCTTTCCTATTGATTGTTTTATTGTATCTTGTTAAAAAGTTTTATGATGCATTACATCAAATTTTATTTATTCATTCGAAACTTTCAATCTCGAGTTCTTTTTATTAAAAAATATTTTTTTTTCTTTTAATATAAAATGACTTTTTAAAATTCATGATAGAGAAGATTAGTTGCAAATATATTTCATCATATCTTTTAAATTTAAAATTTTGCATGCTTAATAATTATTTCCGTTTATTTGTAAATGTAAATTGAAGAATGGAAAATTCGCTTTGTTAAATTATAGAGAAATAGAGTCTCAATTTCGCTTCATTTTAAATTCAGATTGACTCATTCCTTTACTAAACAAGTCAAAACGTCAGTGACTAAATTCAGTACTAATTATCTACTCTTTGTTTATGAATTAATCAACAGCCATATTTAAACAACTCAAGTTAGAACATCATTGATTGATTGTCTGAAGCAATGTTAACTTTTGATTGTACATTTTAATAAAATCTACACTAGTTCTTCCTTTCTATATTTGTAAAATACATTTTTACTTTATATTTTACATACAAAAACTGAGCTGAAGCTAATGAAATTTGTTATGTTTGTTCAATAGTTTTAATTTCTTTTCAGTATCTTCATTCTTCTTAATAGGCATAGGTTTTGGTTTGGTTTGGTTTATCACTCTACAGTCATTCTTTACATATTTCTGACTAATTATACCAGGACCTACAATTTAACGTGGATTCCAAACCACTCACAAATATCTATGCCACCTCCAAGATTCGAACCTGAAGGGTGTAGTACCAAAGCTAGAGCGCTAGCCAATTGGCCATCAGGTTGCTGTTAACAGACATAGGAAGACATGAAAATAAACTAGAATAATAAATGCATTCTCTTAATAAATTATATTTAACATTTTTGATTACTTCATTTTAATTACCTCATTATGAAATTAATAATAAATTATAAATTAACTTTATTATAACATAATGAGGTAAAAAATTTTGTTATAGCATAGTAGTACAGATTATGGTTGAAATGGGTGTATTCGCCCAAACAAACAAATAATTTATTGGTAAAATCGCAGATCCGGTGGCCGTTAGGATTTGGCGCCAAAAATTCTTTTCGCCAAAGTCACGGATTGCGATTCTAAATGAAGTGAATTGGAAACAGTGCAAGAAACTCGGGTTACCACATTTGGCAACCAATCGTTTATTTGGTGAAACAAAAAAATCGTCAAATCCCAACAGCTCCTATTTTACAATTTGGCAAATTTTTTTCTACAAATTAAAGCACTGACTGAAAAGCAACGCCTAAACTACAACTAACAACGTCATCACTAACTTCTAATTTTTTAAATCGACGGAACACTCTACAGTTGCCACACATCTCGAGTAAAATTTATTTAAATATTTTCTTTTTTTCTCCGCACGTGGTCCATTATATAGTTCTCGCACGAATTCATGCTGGTTCCAGTTTATTTAAATATTTCTTTTTCTCTCCACGTGAGGTCCGCTTTATAGATATTGTGAAATGGCCTGGTGGATTCTTACAGTAGTAATATAATGAAAATGGTGCCAATAATAATAATTAATAATCGCTTAATAATTGGTTTAATAATAATCGCCAAATCATTTGCTAATTATTAAAACTATGATAATGCACTTATGCAGCATGTTCAACATTACCCTGTCACATCACGATAAAGGTTTATAACTCTATATTAACTTTATTTACCTATATTTGGAACAAGCATCCCCAGTTATACACCTTTCACACTAATCTTCAACCAGGAATATTTTGGCGTACAGATTTATTATACCTATATCTGATGTTGATATTGAAACATTTTGGTTGGACTCCCTGGTGAGCTTAGAACTGAAAATCTTCAACTTAAAATTATAATGCAATAAACATCAAGATTGGTGGAGAATACAGATAATCCTGCATTCGTGTATGAAAGCGTCTGATTTGGGGAAGGTGGAATTATAGTGTGGGCTATTCAATCTGTGGCCCATACCGGACCTCTATATCGTCGGTATGCATCTCATCGCTGACGGTTTAGTGATATATCGATGAGTTCCCCAGACCTATTGTGGTCCATTACACAATTGATGGGGAAAAGATTCCTTCTCGAAAGCAATAACGCTAAGACACATTTTACTTTGTTAGGGTGCGTTTTGTCTTTTAGATGAAAAAATTTTAGAATGGATCGGCTTCGGGCATGAACCGATTCGAAGATGTTTGGTATATCAAAAGCACAAGAATTATTGGCATCTTAGCACCATAAAAGAAAATCGCCAATTAGAAATTTTTGTATAAAGAAGTGGAAAATAATACCCCAGTAATCCTTTATAGCCTAATTGGTTCTGTGCTTTATAGGTGTGGGGCCCCCTTTCTGTCAGGTGAAACCATATCCCTGATTGAAGCTCATTTTCATCTCAGAAATCATAAGCTATTTTTCCTTTTTTATTATATACAAGGATTTTGTTTTTGATGTTGTTGTTATATACTGCTAAATGTGATGAGTATGTGACCGGTCGCGTATGAAAAGAAAGCATATACAGAATGCCTAGGCAATGTTTAGAATGCTGGGCGTTTCGGAGTAAAATAAGAAAAATATCCTAATTATTTTATGTATTTTCCCTAGGCATTATATGAAATGGTAAATGTTATTTATGCAAAGTATTAAAAGATAGTCATAAAATGGTCCTTACTGAAAAAACAAAAAAACATAAAAGAATAAATTCCAGATAAAATATAGGAAAGCAAGAGACAAAATCAATACAAACCTATTTGTTGCAAACAAAGAAGCAAAAAGAATTTTACAGGGTATCTCGTTCCAAACAGCTCATTAAAGAAAAATCGATAATTAAGGTTGAGAATATTTCATTCACTTGAAATGCAAACTAATGTCTTTTAGGAAGAAAAAATGAAGTGGCGAGTGCTGGCATGTGATCAACATTTCGTTAAAATAAAAAAATACTTGTATGCGTATATTGTTATAGCACAAATAATTAAGAAGGATTCTCATTTTTTAAATCCTATTAACTTTTCTGAAGCAGCTACATTTTATATTCAATCACCACAATGTTCTCATATAAGGTCCAAAAATTCTTATCAGCCCAAAAGTCAATGGTGAATGTTTAGTGCGGCATGTTACATGATCAAATTATTGGCCCTTTTTTTCCCAGAAAACACAGTAACAAGAAAAATTTCTCTGGATATACTTGCCTTTCCACAACATGCATCCATCCATTCTTCAACTTATATCCTTGATGAGAACTTAAAAATCCCAACTTATAACCTTGAGATAACATCCTGAAGATGGCATTATCAAGAAATACGTACTCATAAGATGTTATGGATCATGTTATTTCTTCTCGCCAAATAACTTGATCGATGTTAAAAACATATCTGGCGATGTGTTCCGATAACAAGGAGCAGACAAAATAACCTTTCTCCTAGACTGAAGAAAAAAATATTTGGTAGTGATTAGTTTTTTTTATAAAGCAAAATTCAAGTCAAATTATAGAACCTCTCCTGTTTATGATAATATGGCCAGTAAGCAAGTGATTGATTGACCGGCAATAATAAATACCTTGTACCCGCTTCGGTTATTATACACTGAGTGACAAAAGTCATGGGATACCTCTTAATATCGTGTCGGCCCTCCTTTCGCCCGGCGAAGTGCAGCAACTCGACGTGGCATGGACTCAACAAGTCGTTGGAAGTCTTCTGCAGGAATATTGAGCCATGCTGTCTCGATAGACGTCCATAATTGTGAAAGCGTTGATGGTGCAGGATTTTGGGCGCGAACAGACCTCTCGATGATGTCCCATAAATGCTCGATGGGATTCATGTCGGGCGATCTAGGTGGACAGATCATTCGTTGGAATTGTCCAGAATGTTCTTCAAACCAATCGCGAACAGTTGTGGCCCGGTGACATGGCGCATTGTCATCCATAAAAATCCCATCGTTGTTTGGGTACATGAAGTCCATGAATGGCTGCAAGTGATCTCAAGTAGCTGAACATAAGCATTTCCAGTCAATGTTCGGTCCAGTCGCACCAGAGGTCAAGTCCATGCCAAGAAAAAACAGCCCACACCATTACGGAGCCACCACCAGCTTGAACAGTGCCTTGCTGACAGTTTGGGTCCATGGCTTCGTGGGGTCTGCGCCACACTCGAACCCTACCATCAGCTCTTACCAACTGAAATCGTGACTCATCGGACCAGGCCACGGTTTTCCATTCATCTAGGGACCAACCGATATGCTCACGTGCCGACGAGAGTCGCTGCAAGCGATGTCGTTCTGTCAGTAAAGGCACTCGAGTCGGTCTTCTGCTGGAATAGCTCAAGAAAGCCAAATTTCTCCGCACAGTTCTAACAGACAAGTCCCTTGTACGTCCCACATTGATTTTTGCGGTTATTTGACGCAGTGTTGCTTGTCTGTTAGAATTTACGACTCTTTGCAGACGTCGCCGGTCTCGGTCGTTAAGTGCAGGCGGTCGACCACTGCGCTGTCCATGGTGGGATGTTATGCCTGAAATTTCATACTCTCGGCACACTCTTGACACAGTGGATCTGGGAATGTTGAATTCCCTAACGATTTCGAAATGGCATGACCCATGTGTCTAGCTCCAACTAACATTCCGCTTTCAAAGTCTGTTAATTCCCGTCGTGCGGTCATCATCACGTCAAAACCTCTTCACATGAATAACTTGAACAGAAATGAAAGCTCTGCGAAAGCACTGCGCATTTATACCTGTTCTACGCGATGCTACTGCCATCTGAAAATTTGCATATTGCTATCCCATGACTTTTGTCACTTCAGTGTATATGTATCTTATTAGCTGTTTGAATTTTTTTCCTTCTTTCGAAAAAAAAAATTTTCATTTGTGTAACACGCACAAGAATATATTTTTTCAACATATTCTAGATTATTTACATTGCCTTTTAATATCATATTTTTGGTTTGCCAAAATAATTTCACTCCGTCAAAAATAACGGTAATTGACAAATGTAAAAGTGATTTGGTACAATTTAATTTAAATTTAAATTTTTGTTTATACCATTAGGTATTTAATTATAATATAAGAAATGGCCTGAGAATATTTACTTAGTAGAAACACAAAAATAAAAAATTAAATTGGATATTAATACTTTAAATTCTTTTCATGATTTAAGCTTCAATGGTATAATTAAATTTAAAAATAAAGCAAACAAATTAAAAGCTTTTTAGCATAATTGTAAATAAACATGCATGCATAATTGTAAATCAACATGCTTTAAATATCATTTTCTATAAGAATTCAAAAAATAATTTCGTAAAATTCTATGAACTACACAATTTTAAATTAATTATTGACAATTGGCACGTAAATAATCTGCATTGAGTAAATGAATTAAAAATTTGCTGATTTTTCTTGTAAAATTAAGAATTAACTCAATACATAAAAATTTAAATACTATGTTTATTTTTAGAATAAAATAAACGCGAAAACATTTTCAAGAAAATAAACTATTTCAAAAATTCGAATAAAAAGTTTCACATTTCAAATACGGTTTTTGACAAAATATCAAATCATATAGTTTATTTTAAGATGGTAAAATATAACTTAAAATAAAAAGTAAAAATAAATGTATTTTCTTAAAAGATTGATACTTGAGAATTTTTTACATATAGCATGGTTTTAATATTGCATCGGTTAAATGAATAAATATTAACCTTTGTAAAAAAACATCCTTTACATCAAAAGCATTTTTGTAACACAAACTTTTTTTCAAACTATAATGCAGAAAAGAAGAAAAAATTAGTTCCATTAGTTTTAGTAGTAAAAATTAGTTCAGTGGAAAACTCAAAGCTTTAAGTGAAAACAATAACAAAAGAGATAAAAAAAAATAATGATAGAAAAAAGTTGCATGCAACTCAAATTAATAATTAACTTTAGTGGAAATAAATCGGATTTTCTTTTTTTCGATTTGACTCTTGTGTTCTAGTATTCTTCCTAATTTTTTTTTTCTTTTGTTGTTCTTTTTTTTTATTTACTTTTTCCCTCATAAAAAAAAAGGTCAGAAGAATTGAGTTTTGCTGAAAAATTATGTGTAAACTGAATTATTTCTATATCGTTTGCATTAAAAGATTTTCACGCTTTGTTTAATTATATTTTTTTGATGTTTCAATTTTTATCATAAAAGAAATGGCATCGCTTGAAGAAGTCGTTTGGCTTTTTATTTATTGTTCATAGAATTATTTGACAATTAAAAAATTTTTTAACAGTTTGTTTGAAAATATTGAGTCAAAAGGTAAATGTTTATTTATTTTAAGAATTTTTGCATACTCAATTTATGGCAGATTGTTTTTTGTATTTAAATATTTTTCATTTGTGATTTTAATACTCTTTGTATTCAGCAATTAAAAATAAATTTTATTCCATTTTGAAAATTGAGTGAATTGTCAGAAATTGTAATAATTCATGCATTACTTGTATTTTTTAATTAAAAAGAGATACAGAAGGAATTTTAATATTTTTAAAATTATTTATGATCTTGTAATTGAATATTCTACCTTCTATTGAAATAAGTTGACTGGCTCTTTGTTATTTAGATGAATTTCAATTAACTTAAAATGGAAGAATAATTAATAGAGAACTTTTTTCTTCTATCAATTTCATGAATTAAGGATTTCTTGAAATGTTTATGGTTGACAGTTGTTATTTATTTATTGTTTGATTTTAATACTTGATTTTATTGCTCATATTTTGGATTTAATCTATTTATTTCTTTATTATTATTATCCTGCATGTACATTATATTGTCGTGGTATGAAGTTTCAGGAAAAAAAAAGACACAAAACTGAATGCTAATATAACATTATAATTAATCTCCTCGTGATATATAAAGTTTATTTTTATTGATTCATATATTTTTATTTCATTTTAAATATTTATAACTCTCAAGATGCAGAGAATGTAAAATGTATTAAAAATATCTTTTCGATTATGGATTATTCGTAATCAGAGGTATGAGCATTGAAAAAGAAAAAGTCATCTATTAATTATAATAATTTAATGAGAATGATTTATTAATTATTTACTAATCATTATCTATCAACTTTCTTTAATTAAGTCTAGCATTTCTTATATGAAAAATTATAATATAATAATAATTATAATCATTAAAATTATAATTATTATATTATATGTAATGATATATATATATAATAATTGAAAAGATATAACAGTATTAAAAAAATTATGTAAAATAAATATATAATAAAAATATAATATCATAAAATTATATATTTTTTCTGTAATAAATTCTAATATAATATTTATAATTTTCGTGGAATATTTATTGTCTATCACATAAAAATTTCATGAAAATTAAACATTATTTAATAACAAATTTTAAATTATTCTGTTCTTTAAAATGTTTGTAATTATTATTGAATGTGACTAGAAAAGAGCATATAGAATATTGCTGAATCATATTTTTATTAATGTAGCTCATGTTATTTTATACAATAAACATTTTCTTTTAGAGTATTTTTTAAATGCATATTGTCAGTTAATTTAATGCGTAATTTTCGGGATTCATCTATATTATTTTTTTTCGTTTTAGTTCCACCCAAGAAACTCATAATCCGATGATTCCGGGCAGTCCGGGAAATTTAAAAGAAAGGTTGTATTTATCATTTCAAAAATAACTGCCTTTGTTAATGTCTCTATAAATAATAAATAGTTTTATACATATATCTGGAATAGTTTTATACATATATCTGAGAGAATTAGAAATGGAACATCAATGTGATAATAGTATAAAAGATTATTAACTACATTTAATTTATTAATTATATTACATTTATTTTACATTGTTTTATTATTTATATTTTGTAGTTTATATGAAATATATATATATATATATATATATAATTACAGGCCAAGAAATCCTGAAAAACAATTCCTCAAAATTCTATGTATTTTTAAAAGCGACTGGTGTATATTAATTTTAAAGAACTTTTTTTACAAGTGAAATTTTATTTATATTTTTCCTTATGCCACTTCTGATATTCATTATTTTAAATTTTATAAAAGCAAAACATTTCCTAGCAATGATTTCAGCATACCTTTATCGTAATTATTTGAATAGTCGTAAAAACTTTGCTATGCGTTGAAAATAATAAATAATTTCAAAAATACATAATTTAGCATTGTTTACTTTTACTCTTAACAACAAAATTGATATCCTTTATGCTATTTTTTTAATATTACTATTGTAGATAGCCTAAAATACTAAATTAATGTACATCAAATTCCAATCTGAGTACTGTTTTTCCCAAGGTTTTCGCCTATTAAATAGTATTCAATCTATTATGAGTTCAATTTTAATTTGCACTTGAACTCATTTTTACCTTCTGTGAACGCACTATAAATCCACTTTCTTTAGTCTACGAACTCACTGAACTTAATGAACATTCATTAGGAATAATTCAATAGGCCATTATTGTACATTGTAAAACTAGATTAGAAGATTATCAACTTTTTCTAGGTGACTTTCAAAGTTAATTTATTTCTGTAAACTTTTAGAGCTAACTGAGTGCCGTATGGGACTCCAAAACGGTATTCCATCGGGTTGTGTGTGTTAATCCTCAGTGTCCTGCAGTGCTCATATGTGATTCATGAATTTAGGGTAAGGGGCAGCTTCTGTTGTGATGGAGCACCCGTAAATTGAAGTCTGACTTGGCACCGAGTCTAAAGAAGGAGGGCAGTGCCTTCCGGGATGACTTTTAGTGTAAACTACAATTTGCGTATCGTACCCGTAACACTTAAAACAACCCGTAGAAAACGCGTAAAACTACCACTAAGTCTGATTCACGAGGCAAGATTAGAACATCCCAAACGCCATCGAGTTTACTCGTTTTGAAACAGTGTCTACAACAAAGCCGCCAGCGTAATGAACCTCCGCCTTATTTCTCACCACTGAGCCACGAGTCTGGCATATATTTTTGTTTATATTTTAACTATTTTTGTTGTTGTTGTTTCTTATTCTACTTGGTTGATAGCAACATCTAGACCAAGTCCAAGGACCCCGTGTGGTCTCATGGAAGGAGGGAAAAGGGGGGTCAGCTTCTGTTGTAAGGGTAAAGATTGACTTGGTATTTGACGCTGAAGAAGGAGGAGGGCCTTGTAACCCGCATGTGCTTATCGTATGGGAGAAAACTGGAAAACTATCAACAGTATTCTGACCTGAAGCAAGATGCTGAACATCACACACGACCTCGAGTTCTCTCGTTTCTGAAACAAACAAGCCGCCAGCGTATTGACTGCCTAATGCTCACTAGCGGTGCACGTGGCACTGAGCCACGAGTCGGGCATTCCTATCGGGTCTATTGATGTTGTCACAGGATCCACCGAATATACTCGTTTTTCAAAGTATTGACTCTAATTTACACCAATCAGCGGAAATTTGATCTTTTTTCATTCCCAATTAATTCTGATTATTATTATTATTGAGTCATCTGGAGGCACAGATCACAAAAAGATTTAATTTTTTTCTAATGCAGCTGGCAATACAGACAGTTATCTTTATTCCATCAGCAAGGGCTGCACTGACGTTACTCATTCAGCATGGGGACACATGTAACTTGAAGACATGCTACGGACGCGAGTCACACTACCCCGACAACGCTCTATGATCATAATAGACCGCAACTTTAAAGGTTTAACTACTACAAACATCCATGGCACCACTGGAACTCGAAGCCGAAACCTGTGGTACCAAGCGCCAGACACTCGGCAATCAGGCCCCAGATGATTAAAAGTAAAATCTAAACAAATACAATATTTTCAGTGGAATAAAAAGAACTAAATGCTTATGAAATTAAATACTAAATGCTAATTTAAATATTGTTGTATACGTCAAATTTAAACACTGATTTTTTTCAAAAATTTCGATTTAAAAAATTGACATTGTTTGTTTTCTTAAAATAATATCATTATCTCTTAAAGAATCCAATATTTATTATTAAACAGTAATCACTGTTAATTCTAATAAATTCAGTAACACAATTTACGGAATTGAAAAAGTTTTGAAGAGTAATGTTTTAAAACTGCAATTAGTACAAATTGATTGATTCAAGGCTAACGAAACATTAATTACAGATTAAAATGAAAAACGCTAGGCACTACATTTTTTTTATTTGTTTTCTTTCAGAAAAGCTGTTTTTTACATTTCATTCCCTTTCTTAATTATCATATTTTTCCTTAAATCCATAACTGTTTCTAAAAAAAAAAAGTTGCAAGTTAAAGTTTAACTGCTTAAGGCGGGTTTTTTTTTATACTAATAAATTGTCAAACAATCGAAAGTTATTTGTAACGATTAGTTTATTTAAAAAAAAACTATTGTTTTTATTTTTTTATTAATTTTTTTAAAAAAACACAGTTTAATAACAATGTAACATGTCTTTATCGAAACACACACATAAAAAAAAATATGATTTCATTATTTAACAAGAGTTTTAATTTTATTCCTTATTATTTGTAGTAAAACGTTTTTATTCGTGTATCGTATCTTCATTTTAATTCACGGAATAATTAATTTTGATCATTATAAAACAATTGTTCTTTTTCTTTATTATTTATTCAGTTCTTTATAATCAAAGACTTATGACTTTGAGATTTTTGTTCCACTTCGTTAAATAGCTTCTCCGAAAGTTATCCGTTTATTAGTAATTTGTATAAAAAAAAAAAAAACTAAAAGTAAAGTCAAATGAAGAAATAATACCTTTCTGTCTTAAGCAGCTTTCACTACAAAAAAAAATAATTTTCTTTTTATTAAATACAAATGAGCAGATTTTTTAAAAGACTGTTCTTTAAATTTTTTAAGATTTAAAAACAGCGATTTTTTTAATGATGAGAATATTTGTTTCTTTAAATAAATTTATCAATTTAAAACTGTGAGAGTGATATTATTAATCTTATATTTAAGGATTGTGCCTCAATTCTTATTTTTTAGAACTGAAATAACGATATTTAACAATAAAGATTACATATTTTTAGCTTACTTTGATTGGGATTACTAAAAAGATCATCGCTTAATAAATACTTATTGTACGTTTAATAATAAGAAAATGTTGTTTATTAGGGGATCATTATCTTTCTAAACATATCGCTCATTACATAGCTTATGTTTTTGATATTTTTATAATGATGAATATCATTTTGACGTGTCAAAGTCATCTTCTTTAATGGTGTAGAAACCCAAGATGTGTATTTAGGTAATTCTCACTCTCTTACCCCTACCTCAAGCATCCCTTGACCATGTAACGTCTCGGCTTATACTAGACATATAACGGCTTCAAGAAGAGGGCCACTTTCTGGTTCATGGGAACACTTTAATTTTTATTTACAGTCATTATATGTATATATATATATATATATATATGTATATATATATATATATATATATAATGATTGTGAATAAAAATTGTAATTTAATTGATTGTAATTTAATTTTTTATTTTTAATTTTTAAAATTAGAGTTTATATTTATATAATAATTAGAGTATGTATATATATATATATATATATATATATAAACTCTAATTATTACAAATTATTATTTAAAAAATTAAAAATAAAGGATTAAATTTGATTTGCAAGTATGGTTCACTAAAAGATCGAAGTCTCGAATCTACGATGATTCTAATTACTGGTCTGCGGCTGGCCTTAATTATCACACGGCATGATTCACGAAACCACAATCGGCTCATTTTGTAAACAGGCGGGATCTCCGACCTGATCAGTTACTTTCAGAAAAGAGAAAAAAAAAAAATCTTGACCACTCTTCGCAGAACTCTACCTTTTCTCTTTTCAAAACCGTCCATTAAGAAAATCCGTCAAGAAGGAGGGTCAGCTTCCTTCACTTCTCATTGAAATCGACACTTCTTCAACCCATTGTCTATCGCCAATCACGATGCAACAACTCATGGCGTAGTCCATATCCCATCTTTAATTGTTTAGACCTATGAAGATCGAACAGGCAAACGCTAATTTCATGGTCTCATTATCCATGGCACGGATTATCTGCAATTATATATTTATATATATATATAGACAGAATATCATATCATACATATTTTATTCTCTTACTACAAAACACTAATTGCACTAATATAAATATCCACAACATTACTTATCTGCTGTCACATTTGAGTGATAGGTTGTTATTACATACTTGGAATATACATTCCTCTCCTGGGAACGAAATACAGTCAAGTCAAAAATTAAGGATAATTCAGAATCACACAGAAATTGAACTCTAAAATAAAAATTGCACCTGTAGAATTATCACACACATCTTGAAGAAGAATATGCAAATTGCAGGAAACCACCAGATGGCGTGGATAGTCCGTCACAATGACGAGAGTGTAAGAGAGGGGTATATAAGGAATGGTGGCAAAGAAGTAAAATTGTTCACAAGCTCTTTAAAAGCCTTTCAGTGCAATAACCGCATAGTTATGGCACAAAGAAACCATTTGGATGATTTTTTACGTGGTAGAAATATCGGACGACTGGAATGTGGACGTATCCAGCTGGAAGTATCCGAGGAACTTGGAATCGCCCAGACTGTCATCTCCAGGCTTTGGCAACGATTCCAAGATGATGGTAATGTTAGTAGATGTTACAGCACATGTCGCCCCCGAGTTACAACGCCGAATGAGGACCGGTATTTAGCAGTTACTGCCAAAAGAAACGGACGGAGCACAGCATCAGACCTGTCTCGTCAGCTCTCTTCAGCTACCGGTTCAACAGTTTCAAGGCAGACCGTGTACAGACGCTTAGGGCACATTGGTCTATATGCTCGTAGGCCTGTCAGATGTGTTCCACTTACCGCAACCACTGTCGCCTGCGATTAACCTGGAGTAGAGAGCATGCATTGTGGACACCGCAACAGTGGTTTTGTGTGATGTTTTCCGACGAGTCCAGGTTTAGTTTGCAGTCTGATTCTCGCCGAACTTTCATATGGAGAGCGCCAGGTACCCGTTACCACCAAGAGAACACCATTGAACGGACACCGTTACGGTGGTGCAGGATGGCTCGTTTGGGGAGGAATTATTCTTGTTCCAGAACTGGCCTGCATGTTCAGAGTGTAACGATGACAGGCCACATCTATCGGGATGTCATTCTGGAACAACATGTACGTTTGTTTCGGGGCGCCATGGGTGCTGAATTTCTGTTTAGGGATGACAACGCCCGTCATCACCGTGCAAACATTGTAAACGAATGCCTTCAATTGCAGGATATCACCCGTATGGATTGGCCAGCATACTCACCGGACTTGAATCCAATAGAGCATGCGTGGGATATGCTTGGCCGACGAATTGCAGCCCGTCAACCCCCTCCCACCGGTCAACCGGAACTTCGGAGGGCATTGCTTGATGAGTGGTGTAATATTCCCCAAGATCAGATTGATAATTTGATACTCAGCATGCCTAGGCGTTGTAAGGCCTGTATTGCATCGTCTGGGAGACATACTCCAGATTAACCATCATACTAACCATGTTATACTGTTTTTTTGTAAATAGGTTCTTTTTTTGAAATTTGCTCCGGGAGTAAAAATCTCAATTTTTATTAATTATGTCAAACATATAGCATCTTTTTTGCTCTTTACCTTTTGTTTAATAAATAGACTTTACAAATAAGTCAAATTTGTTTTGCTTCTGTCTCTTTCTTTGCCTGAACTTCATTATCCTGAATTTATGACATGAGTGTACTACAACTCTTCTGGTGTGAAAATGCTACAACCTTTAATTTTCTACCTTATTGATTTATCGTTCCCAACTTTGGCATAGGCACGGAAATTTTCATTTGAATACCGCTTGCTCTTTAGTTCAGAAAAGCAAAGCACAATTTACCAAGGCAGGTCCAAACAAAAGGAAATACTGCTTATGAAATTATTTGAAATGGAATGCTAAAATGACGACAAAAAATAAGATGATCCATAGCGCAAGACTTTACCACAATGTTAAGCAAATATTCTTTCTTGTGCTCTTTTTATTACTCTCAGATTTCGATGGAAGAATTAGAAAAGTCAGAGTTTAATTAATAATAGTCAAAGTCTGAATAAAAGAGTTAGAACAAGCTGTCCTATACAAAAAAAAATGTTTTTCCCCATTTATTAAATACTACGTAGTTTATGATTCGGGTTAATTCCTAACTATATTTAACATAATATATTTTACTCTTTTAAGTTTTCTTGGAAATATTAATATTGATTGAAAAATTAGATTTCACAAAAATATTACAAAAATGTTACGTTATGAAATTTTACAGCAATTATCATTTTATCACTTTATTTATGTTTGTTGCTTTTGCCTTTTTGATATTAAAGCATAGATAGATATGAGTTTTTTCTTTTTCATTGACGTAACAGCAAAGCTACTTACTGGAAGATTTTAAGACAGTAGATGACAGTAGATGATTTAAGACAGTAGTCTTTTTACGGGGTAGAGTTGTCAGTCCTACGCTCAACGCTCCACAATCATAAAAGTCCAGGATCTATGGTTTAAAGGGGATTCCGAACCTCTACAAACATCCATGGCACCGCCGGGACTCGAACCCAAAATTTGTGGCATCGAGCTATTGACTAGCTCTGCCATCATTGCCCAAATATTAGATTGCCTTAATAAAATAAATGAATGCCTTAATAAAATAAATGAAAAAAAGGCATTAAATCCAAAAAGGAAAAACCTCAATTGAATATTAAATGAACTGTTATACCCGAGTTATAGCGTTCTTGCATTATTTCGATTTCAACATAATAAATAAAAAAAACTTTAAATTAATATTGTAACACAATTAAAATTTTAATTATCTAGTCATAGTTTTGGGTAAGCATCCTTCTACTCTTGTTATTTTAAAATGCGTTATATAATGGTCGCATTGTAAAAGACATCAGCGAACGTTGTTTACCAAATTCCCTTATTGATTTGATGAAGTTTATCACTCCAAAAACATGTCCAATGGAATACTTACAAGAGTTTTAAACCAGAAAATTAGCATCAATATATACAAAGCAGTTAATCTTTTACAACATGAATGCATTTAAAATCAGAACTTTGCAAAAGAAAAAAGACGAAGAAAAAAATAATCCAGTTAATATTAATCAAAACCAAACACTCCTTTTAGTCTTTTCTTTCTTTATTAGTTTTATCATAATTACTATTAATGAGATTGAATCGTACCTCGCCAAAGTTTTGTTCTAGAGTTAATGAACGAACTATCGGAAAATCCTATTTGGATTTCCCCGTCTAGATGTCTTATCATAGATTTTTCCCAGGATTTGTACTGTAATTGATGCGGCGGTAGAGTTTTCCGATAATATTTGCTGCAGCACAAAACTCTCCTGCATCAATATTTTGACTATGCTAATGGATGCTTGCTGAAGAAGATATCGTCTTTATTCTGAACAGAACAAGTGGTTTGCAAGGATGATATCGGGGTTTTAATTTGGTGCTGTCAAAATACTTGAGGTTTTCATCATCATTCTTTCGCCGGGGTATTCATGGGTGCTTAAATACTTCACCATTCATAAAAGTGCAAGGAAGATTCCATTGTTCTACTCAGACATTAAGCATTAAAAGTAATCCATCGATTGGGGGTTTCAGCAAGCACTGAAATGCAATTAAATGTTTATTGAGAGAAGACCTTTTTTTTTCTAGGGGGAGATGTTTACTTGAGGCATTGCATTACTTAATGTGCACTGTGGTCGGGAATTAATGCAATTACTGGTTTTGTCTCCTACTTAAGTTTGAATGCATTCATCTAAATTATTAGAGGTTTTTGTGATATGAAGGCATTTTAAAAAAAGAAATGATATTGACACAAAGCAAATTCTCAACATTATCATTAAGAACACAAATGAACAATACTAGACTTATGTTTCTTTAAATGTCACAGAAAATAGTGATCTTTTGTTCTCTTTGATAAGCATGTTCTCTTTGATTTGTTCTCTAAGATAAATTTTGAAAATGTTTCGTCTTTGTATTTCATAAAGCAAATGACATTGATTGATTATGATATGCATTTCTTCCCAAAAATTGTTCTCATAATTATAATCACATAATATTAAATTAAAAATATATTTTTTATAATTCAACTAATAGATATATGTGTTTTCTTTTAATGCCCAGACGTTTGGAATCATTTGTCATGATATGACTATATATGAGGATATCATATACATTATTATGATTTACAATATGATGATATCATGAGATATAATATGATTATTTGATGATATCATGATAGGACTGTATTTGTAACAAGTATGAAAGATTTATTATAACATTTTCCTTCTCTATATCCACACACGAAATGATGATTGATTATAATATGAATTTGTTTCCAAAAAGGTTTTCGTAGAATTATAATCACATAATATTAAAAAAAAAAAATATTTTTATAATTCAACTAACATATATGTTTTCTTTTAATGTACAGGCTTTTGGAATCATATACCGAGATATGACTATATATGATTATATCATTATATGACAATAGGGTATCATGATATATCATATATCATATGATATATTTATAGCAAATACAAAAGATTTATTACAACTTTTTTCTTCTCTATATCTACAGAAAATGATGATTGATTATAATATGCTCAATCATCATTATAATATTCCAAAAAGATGTACTTATAATTATAATCACATAATATTAAAATAATTACATATCTGTTAGTTTAATTATAAACAATGTTTTATTTTAATGCCCTGTCTTTTGGAATCATATATAATGATACGACTATATATGATGATATCATGATAAATATTATGATATACAATGTGATAATATAATATGATATACATTATTATGATATACAAAGTGATGATATGATATGATATACAATATGATGATATGATACCGTATTTGTAACAAATACAGAAGATTTATTATAACTTTTTCCTTCTATATATCTACAGGAAATTATGATTGATTGGTTATAATATGTATTTGCTTCCAAAAGATGTTCTTATCATTATAATCACATAATATTAAAAAAAAATTATTTATAATACCATAAAAAGATATATATTTTTCTTTTTTTTTGCCCAGGCTTTTGGAGTCATGTATCATGATATGACAATATATCACGATATACAATATGATGATATCATGATATGACAATGTGATATCACGATATACAATATGATGATATCATGATATGACAATGTGATATCACGATATACAATATGATGATATCATGATATGCAATATAATACGATATTATTGTATTTGTAACAAATACAAAAGAATTATAACTTATAACTTTTTGCTTATATAATAAACTATATAACTATTGCTAACTTTTTATTATAACTTTTTTTGCTTCTTATATCTACAGAAATGATGGGTAAAGAGCTTTGCTGTAGATCTTTTTAAAATAATTTGATCACGGATGTGTTAGTGTGAGGAAAATCAGATTTCATAATTCTGATATTAGTCAAGCAAATATTTTATAAAACATTTTTTGAGTGAACTTTTTTGGAACTTCTATTCTCACAATTAAAAATTTGTAATTATTCTTAGCATTTTTCTTTAAACATTCATGTTTATTAAAAATTTATGCATGAATAGATTTGTAAAAATCTAATGTAAAAACTCTATGTTTGATGACATCTAAGTTTTAAAAAAAAAATCTATGTTTGGTGAATCTCGTGGTTGAAAAATAATTATTAGTATCAAAATGTTTTAAAATTATTTTCAATAGATTTTCAGATTTGATTAAAAATTATTTAATCCATTATTTTTGCACCATTAGTAGGTTTTTATACTTTATCTCATTAGTATATATGTGTGGCCATACGCTTTAAGGATTTTAAAGGAAAAGGATTTTAAGGACGACAAATATGAAAACTTGAAAACAGATTTTTTTATGTAATAATAATTATTTTTCATTTCAATTAAATCAATTTATAAATATTAATAATGCTTCTTGTTTAATCACATTCTTATTTTTATTTCCTTTGCTAAGAACTATACGATATTATGAATCTATATTTAAAACATGAACATCTGTCAAAAAAACACAAATCTCATGTTTTTTCTTGATACAAAGCAAAAAAATGTGTTAATTTAATTTAAAACAATTATAATTTAGAAATTATAACTTTAATAGGATCAATTTTTCTTTTTAAATTTTTATTGTCTTTGTCTAATGATAAAGATATCTAACCAAAAGGAATGAAAAATTCTGATGAATATTTAAATAAAAATTTTAATATTTATGACAAAATTGAGATTAAATAAAATCGGTGAACTTATTTTTATTTGTATTCTTATTTCGAGGTTTAGATTAATATTCTAGGAAAAAATTCTAATAGCTACTTTAATAAAATTTTTAATATTTATGACAAAATGGAGGATAAATGAAATCGGTGAACTTATTCTACACTCATGTCCATAAATTAAGGATAATGAAGTTCAGGCAAAGAAAAGACAGAAGTAAAACAAATTTGACTTATTTGTAAAGCCTATTTATTAAACAAAAGGTAAAAGAGCAAAAAGATGCTATATGTTTGACATAATTAATAAAAATTGCGATTTTTTACTTCCTGCAGCAAATTTCAAAAGAGAATCTATTTACAAACAACAGTATAACATGGTTAGTATGATGGTTAATATGGAGTATGTCTCCCGGACGATGCAATATAGGCCTTATAACGCCTATGCATGCTGAGTATCAAATTATCAAATTGACAGGCTGCCAAGCATATCCCACACATGCTCTATTGGATTCAAGTCCGGTGAGTATGCTGGCCAATCCATAAGGGTGATATTCTCCAATTAAAGGCATTCGTCTACAATATTTGCACGGTGAGGACGAGCGTTGTCATCCATAAACCGAAATTCAGCACCCATGGCGCCCCGAAACAAACGTACATGTTGTTCCAGAATGACATCCCGATAGATGTGGCCTGTCATCGTTACACTCTGAACATGCAGGTCAGTTCTGGAACCAAGAATAATTCCTCCCCAAACGAGCCATCCTGTCCTGCACCACCGTAACGGTGTCGTTCAATGGTGTTCTCTTGGTGGTAACGGGTACCTGGCGCTCTCCATATGAAAGTCCGGCGAGAATCAGACTGCAAACTAAACCTGGACTCGTCGGAAAACATCAGACCAGACCACTGTTGCGGTGTCCACAATGCATGCTGTCTACTCCAGGTTAATCGCAGGCGACAGTGAGTTGCGGTAAGGGGGACGCATCTGACAGGCCTACAAGCATATAGACCAATGTGCCCTATGCGTCTGTACACGGTCTTTCCTTGAAACTGTCGTACCGGTAGCTGAAGAGAGCCGACGAGACAGGTCTGATGCTGTGCTCCGTCTGTTTCTTTTGGAAGCAACAGCTAAATACCGGTCCTCATTCGGCGTTATAACTCGGGGCGACCTGCGCTGTAACATCTACTCACATTACCATCATCTTGGAATCGTTGCCAAAAGCCTGGAGATGACACTCTGGGCGATTCCAAGTTCCTCGGATACTTCCAGCTGGGTACGTCCACATTCCAGTCTTCCGATAATTCTACCACGTAAAAAATCATCCAAATGGTTCCTTTGTGCCATAACTTTGCGGTTATTGCACTGAAAGGCTTTTAAAGCGCTTGTGAACAATTTTACTTTTTGCCACCATTCCTTATATACCCCTTTCTTACACTCTCGTCATTGTGACGTACTATCCGCGCCATCTGGTGGTTTCCCTGTAATTTGCATATTCTTCTTCAAGATGTGTGTGCTTATTCTACAGGTGCAATTTTTATTTTAGAGTTCAATTTCTGTGTGATTCTGAATTATCCTTAATTTATGGACATGAGTGTATTTGTATTCTTATTTCGAGGTTTAGATTAATATTCTAGGAAAAAGTTCTAATAGCTACTTGAATAAAAATGCAATGGTATTTATGCAATGGTATGAAATTATCCTTTAAGAAGTATTTCCTTTTCTAGAATTCTCCTTTTACATTCTTTATTGATATTTTTCTCAACCAAACTTATCAAAGTTAAATGTTTTATGCTGATAGGTGGAAGCTGAATTTTGTGCTCTATCTGCTGATTCTGAATATATATTATGAGATGTAAGTATGTTAAAACTGTTATAATTACTATTTGTTGATATTCTTGTTTCTTCCGCCCCTCAACGACATGAAGCTAATTAATCTCAGCCGCTCGCATCCCCGCTCCCAACGTCATGTGGTGGCGAGACAACAAACCTTGGACAGCACTTTCCAAAAGTATTCCACGGGAGTCCTCAACGACATTGAAGGCTTTTTCTTTCCGGACACCCGCTAATTAATCTCAGCCGCTCGGACCTCTTCGCTCCATTCCACTGCAAGGCGCAGAACACCAAGCTCACCTCCTCAGTCGTTCGAACCATCGTCCTAGACATGTACCGTAAGTTGTTGGCTTTTCTTTCCGGACACTAAAAGCCGATGAGAATTCATTCCAACCGGAAGGAATTTATTCCACTTCCAAACTTGCCCTCGTTTGGATTGCAGGAATAGATAAGGAATTAATTAAGATTAAGATTCCCCATTCCGTGTAAGGCCGAGTCGGTATTTTTCACTGTTTCCCTTTCCGGGAATAAGGAAAGGCGGTTTCTGGGAGCGTGGTAGAATGTTCTATAAATTCGCCTTTCTTTTTCTTTAATCTACGTATTGTCTGTTAAAAGAAACTGTAATGTTTTTGTGTTGATAGAAGAATTTCATAATTTGTTTTTATTGTCAACAGAAAATAATAGTATACGAAATTTTAGTTAACAGTGAAAATAACTAAACTAACTAAACTTTCTACATAATTTCTCAATGATAGCTAAAATTTTTCTATAATTATCTATAATTTCTCAATGTTACCTAAAACAATTTCGGGTCGAGATTCAAGTAGTAAAGTGTTGTGAGATTCTGCGACAATTTTCATCGATTTTTTTCTGAAATTTAGGAAAGCTGTATATGTGAAACTGATGGTGTTTTTGTAACTTTATTTCGTTATATTTGAAATAATCTTTTTACTGGAGAGGGGGAGTTTTTTTCTGACTAAAACAAATGTTGTGATGTTGAGACTAAACTTCAGTGCCGACTGTGCGAAACACATCCATGAGTAAGTCTACTCATGGGTGGAGGGAAAGGGGACAGCTTCTGTTGTGATAGAGCACCCTGAGCTGGAAGTCTGGCTTAGATCTGAGTTCATTCAGAAGGAGCGCAGTGCCCTCAGGGAGGATTTTTAGGTGGAACTATCCAGCATTTACGTATCGTATGGGAGAAAATCCGGAACACTCCCATCAGGTAATTCGATCACGAAGCATGATGCTGAACATTACAAACGTTCAAAAAAGGAGGAGATTCGATGAATGAATGATGATGATACAATGACGCTGCCAACAGATTGAACCTCAACTCTAATGCTCAACAGCGGCGCGAGTTGCCACTCAGCCACGAGTCGGGCTCTTTAATGTGAGGCGGGCAGCTTCTGTTGTGATGGAACGCCCATAGGTAGTCTGACTTTTGGCTCCGTGTCGCTGAAGAAAGAGGGAAGTGCCTTCCGGGAAAACTTCCATGGGGAACTACTCCACATTTGCTTATCGTATGGGAGAAAGACCCCACTAGGTAATCTGACTAGCGAGGCAAGATGCTGAGCATCACAAATGCCATCGAATCTCCTCCTTTTTTGAAACAGTGTCTGCAACAATGCCGCCAGCAAATTGAACCTCAGCCCTAATACTCACCAGTGGCGCATGTTACCACTGAGCCACGAATCGGGCCTATAACAAAATATAATGATTATATGAATTTATAGATAAGTAACAGAATTTTTCTTTAACAATAAAAAAGCTTGAATTGACTTAATAATATTCAGAAAAATACATATTTTTAATATTTTAATTGCATACATATATTTATTAATTTTCTCCTTCACATATGCCACACCAAATAACGTTTTAAACAAATAAATAAAATTTCATTTAATAAAATCTAAGTTATTAATCTAGTTTATTTTTCAATTCAAATTTTCTCATTGTGAAATTTATTCAAGTCAGTTTTATAGCATTATTAATTAAAAGTATAAAACATCAACATAAACTGAAAATGTATTGAATATTTAAAAATCATTTTATTATTTATTTTAAGGTAATATAGAGATGTAAAGCTCTTAGAATCAAAAAGTTTTAAAAGAAAATGAAAAAAATATATTAAATGTATTTGGAATAAATCAGATTATGTTGCTCCTATCCAAAATCCATACCAAGAATATAAAACATTTAAATTCATTAATTCAATTTAAATGTATAGAATAAGTAAAATCTAATATATTTTAAATTCAAACTATATTTTTGTATTTAATTGACTTATTTGAATATCAACCATAAAATAGAAAAAAAGTAAAAAATCCAAAGAAATTACTTTTATTACTCTAACTCTTCTGGTCAATAAATATGTTACAATCTGTATTAATTCTATTATTATACTAATATAACTAAATTTTAGGATAAATTTTGTTACTTCCTCACTTGATATCTCACTAAATAGTTAATAAAACTATTTAGTGAGATAGAGACAGTACAATTGTTTCCTATCGAATTAATTTATCGACAATGTCTAATAAAATTAAAGATATGCATGCTCTCACCAAATATTGTTTTCTTTGTTTTGAAAAAGAACAATGAAATCACATCTATCACTAATGTATTTCAATTCATTGCCAAGCATATCATAAACAAAATTCCTTCATATTTATGGAGTTATCTTTCGAACAGCACATAATTTTGCGTGCTTATTACACTTATTAATTAATTATTTTCAAATTCACCACATTCATTTCTTCATTTCGTTGTTAATTTCTGCTGTTTCTCTCATATTTAGGATCAAATTATACAGTGGCCACGAAATAATTCCTCTTTCAATTTGGGACGAATGGTTAATGTAACTATGTAAACATTTATATTCAAAACTATTTTTTTTATTTCAGCAGAATAAATGAAACAGTTTGAGTCAAATTGTCTAGAATTTGAATAAATAACTCTTTCACACAAACGGGTTTCTGGAATGATAAATGATCTCCAGTAAAATTTTTTTAAGCCAAAATGTAATAAAGAAAAAAAAAAATTTATGACTTGCAAATGTTTTCAGCATGTAAAGTTAATCATAGATGTAGATATTAGTTATATAACTGCGAACTTCAATAGAAAAATAAGAAGTTTTCTTTGGGAGATTTATTTTCAATAATTGAAGTTTAATTCAATAATTTTTAATGTAATAAAATGATAGGATTTATTTTAGTCTATGTTTATTGTAGATAGAAATGAAAATTTCTCAAAAAAAATCGTTAATGAAAGAGAAATAGGGACATTTTTCAATTCCTTTTGTTGGCTGACACTCTCCCTATATATATCTTGTTCAAATTTTCAATCGTTCATTAAAAACTTTTTATTCATTCACTCAAGTTAAAATACATTTTTGAACTTGTAGTGAATGACACTGAATGGAAATACAGTTTTTCAAATATTAATTCAGTAAATATATTTAATTAATTAATTTTAGTTTTTTTAAGATTTAAATTGCATATATCTACCAAGAGATGGCACCAGATAAACTTTAAAAAAAATGAATGGCAATAATTAATAAAGGTCTTTCTGCAATATAGTGAAAAAAAAAGAAGGAATTGACTATATATATATTTTTTTTTTTATTACTTGTTTGTTTGCTATTTCTGCTGTAAATAGCATTTCAGTTTGTTAAAAATTATTAGAAATCTTAAAAGCGTACAAATAAATTGTATTGTATGTGAAAAAATTGTGAAAAGACAAAAAATTCTACAAAATTATGAAAAGTTCGAAACAAGCGGTAGGTATAAACAATACAGATGTACTAAAATATTTTCATGTGATAAAAGTAGTTACTGATGTAATTATATCTTGATACTTAAGTAATTAAATTACATGATAGCCAATTAAATTATATGACAATCAACTAAATAGCATTTGTTGCGTAAGGAACGAATAAAAGGGTCTTCAATCTGTAGTTAATGCGTGGAAGTGCTTCTAAAAATAAGCTCTATAAATCTTTATAAATAATTTCTTTAAATATTTTTTATTAATTTATTCCCTTTTTTATTGTCATTTTATCTAATGTCTTCTAAAACCAGTTACATTAGATTCAAGTTCATTTATTTTCTCGTGATAAGTCACAGAGAAATAAGAATATATCTTGTGAATAATTTTGCTCAATATGACATTCGTTTAAAATCGGAAAAAAATTTCTTGTTCTAGTTATAAATAATACACTCCCAGTTAGATCAGGCAGTTCGTTTAAAGAGTTTTTAACATTGTTAAAGTCTTTGTAACAATCTTTTTTATACCATTAGTAAAGAGGAATGTAAGTTAGAAGTCGTTATTCATTTATAACGTTCCTTTTAGAGATAAGTAAGAAAATCAAAAAGATCAACTTTTTATCAGTATCCTCCTATCAAATTCACATGCTTTATCATTACTGAAAAGCTTCACAGGAATTTACTGCAAGTGCTAACAACGGAATAATGAAATTCACTTCTGAATGTCTAATACTGAAATTCTAGTCTTATCTTTCCATACTATTTCACTTGTTTAAATTCTATATAGATTATTATTAGCATTTTTTTCCAATGGCAGATTATGAACAGTTACAGCAAAAAAAAAAAAACGAAAAATAAAAAAGAACAGAGAATACAACAAAACATGCCAAGTTGTAGATCTTTTAGCCACTGAAAAGTGTTACCAGGTGCACCACGGGGAGGTAGATCTACTGCAAGATAGATCTGCGGAGGTAGATCTACTATAAGATCTACTGATCTTATTAGAATTGACTTAATGATCCAAATTTTAAAAGTCAAAGATACATATATTCTGTTTAATTCCAGTGTACCCCCTGACCTCCCGTATCACCAGCCGCCTGAGTACACTGGCAGCGGGGCGGCGCCTCGACCTGGCCTGCGAGACCCAGGGTTCGCGCCCCTCCGCCAAGATATCCTGGTGGCTGGAGGGCAGCCGCCTCTCCGACCACACCGACACCGTCCACGACAACATCACCTTCTCTGTCCTGCGCCTGCCCCAAGCCCCAGCACAACAGGGCGACCCTCTCCTGCAGGGCGCACAACCCCAAGCTCTACGAGTGCCTTGGAAGATGTCAGGGTGCTCAATGTAACATGTGAGTGTATAAATTTCACTTTCATTCCAGAATCAGTCTGTTGAATTTTTTTTTTTTCTTATAATATATACAATCTACACATTAAAAGAATTCAAGAATAGGGCGATTCACTATTTATTTTATTTAATGGGCCTATTTTAAAATTAAACCTTTTAAGTAATCGATCATGATTTCAAAAAACTTATTTGACAACGTATTGAACCAATTAAGGAATATTTATTACCAGATGGCCCAAAAATCACGACAGAGTTTTAATAATTATTCACTTTTATTGTTTCAATAATTTTATTAGCTTATAAAAAAATATAGATTTTATAAATTTATTTAAATGAAAAAATTTAAATTATATATGTCTTTTAAAATAGTCACAACTGTTTGCTTCACGAGAAAGAACTCTTTCTAATATAGACTTCATTACGTTTGCACTATTATTTAATCTTATAATTGCAGTCATTCAATTTCTATTGCAATATTGTCTCTCAGTACCTCTTCAAGATATCCCAATAAAAGAAGTTTGCAGTCATTAACTCAGACGAGCTCATTATGCAAAATAATTCGACGCTGATTTTCAAAAGAGAATTGACAAATATGATGGGTTACAAATTGGCATATTTTTCCATAATTATTATTCAATTAAGGCGATTATTAAAACGGTTCTAAGGTTTTGAAACCACGGTGTGTCTTTTGAGCTATTCTTCACCTCACCAGAATTAAATTTCAAACAAATATTGTATTTGGTTTGCTTCATAGGAATTTTTTGACATGACTCTGGTTGTATATCATGATTATCGCTCATAAGATGAAAATAAAAAAAAACTGATATTTAAATATGAAGTATATCCTAAGATATAATAAACTCATGATTCTAGTATAATTTATTTTTCATAGATAACAATTTATGTAGCATTCCAGTAAAGGTTAGGGTCAAATATGCGTGTGGTCTTGATTCAGTATTGTTGTTGGTCAGTTTAGGAGGACATACGTACAGAAGGTTTATATGGATTGCAGCGCCACTTCCGGGTCCAATTGTAAATCTAGGCCCACCAGGGAACCAATCAAATACACACAAAAATTTCATCAAAATCGGTTCAGCCGTTTAGGGTAGTTCAAGGACAAATGCGCATGCAGAATAATTTATATATATAAAGATATTTTAATATAATTATCATTTAATAATAATTGACGTTTGAAAACATTTGGTGCATGTCAAATAGAAAATATAGGGTGTTTGGATATTTGAGGTAGTTTTCTAATATACATATTTCACCTAATAATAGAAGAGTAATAATCAATTATAAACATTAAATTGAACACAAGGTTTAAGAAATAAAAAAAAATGTTAGTAAATTACAGTAGAAACATGATTTGAGGGAATTTCTAAAATTCCGATTACCTTGAAAATTATTAAAATGGTTGGAATACCTACTCAGAATTTGATCTCGAGACCTTGCAATGTCTACATAAATATATATAAACAAATTCCTGTTTATTATATGCTATTCAATAGTTATAAATTATTTTCTGTATATTATATGCTACTCTCTCTACGTACACAATATGTGTATAAATGCAAGATATTTTAACAAAATTGATAATCTATAATTAAAAAACATTAAACACGAATAACTAGAAACAAATAGAAACAAACTAATACAATTTGCCTCCCAGACCATTACTGTTCATATATAATCTGCACCCCATTACCGGCATCCAACACTTAACACCGAGAAATATCTGACGTGAGCTATTACGCTCTTCCGAACAGTGATTTCCGGATCACCCCTGCCGATCTGCCGCGCGTTTATTGCAACTAGCTCGGCCATCGCCGGATCCAGCCCAACCAGATTATTCAATATCCCAACGTGTATTTATACATGCCCGTCACCAAGCTCTCCAGCTTGAAATCATTTCCTGATAACTAATTACGATGGGTGGGGGTGGGGTGGGGGGGAATAGCCGCTTGTTCCCCCCAAAGTCGCTGCAGCCCACTCGAGCGCTGGAATCACCCCAACAAATGAATGATAATGGCAAACAGTGGAAAGTAGGGCGCGTGTTTTTAGCGCTCATTAGACGTTTGCGAACGAAAGTGACTTGAGCCCGATCGGGGAATGATCATTTCAATTAGCGGTTGATTGGGGGTGTATTCTCCGAACGGTGGAAAATCGTTAAGCTGAAACTGTTTTCAAGGTATTGGATTGGTATGACTTCAAGTAACGATATTCGTTAATAAGTATTGTTTGCTTTTACACTTATTGATAATCTTGATTTCATGAAATATTTATTATTAATTGTATTTGGAAGTAATTCTTTGATTAATTTGAATTTACATCAATTAAGAAAGGGCATAGAGCTCTCGCACTTGGTGTCATAGGTTTCTGGTTCAATTCCCGGCGGTGCTATGTGTATTTGTAGTGGACCGGAATTCACTTTAAATCGTAGGTCCCTGTCCACTATAACTGTACAGCGTAGGGGGTGCAGTTGTTTGGGCGCAGGGCTGACAATCCTACCCCGTAAAAATAAGTTTGTCACTCTACATTCATGTCATATTTTTGCACTATTTGGGCTAATTTGACCGGGTCCTACAGTTTAAAGTGGATTCCGAACCATTAACAAACATCCTTGGCATCGCCGGGACTCGAACCCGAAACCTGTGGCAGAGAGCACTAGTAACTCGTCCCTTAGGTCCCAAATAAAGAACTAATGACAACTACGAAAAAAAAATTCGGGTGTGTTTTCTAATAAACATATTTCATCTAATAAAAGAAGAGTAATGGTAAACAATTCCAAACATTAAATTGAACACAAGATTTAAGAAATAAATATATGTCAGTAAGTTACAACAGAAACTATTTTGAGTGAATTTCTAAAAATTCTTAAAATAGTTTGAATACCTAATCACATTTTGACCTCGAGGCCTCACACTGTCTATATGAATACATAAAAAAGAAAAACTATTTCCTGTATATTATATGCTACTCTCTCTAAGTACACAATATGTAAATATATATATATATATATATATACAAGATATTTTACCAAAACTGATAATCTATAATTAAAAACTCTTTGATAGCCATTAAACACGAGTAACTGGAAACAAATCGACGCAAACTAATACAATTTGCCTCCCAGACCATTACTGTTTACATAATCTGCACCCCATTACCATCCAACACTTAACACCAAGAAGTATCTGTTACGCTCTTCCGAATAGTCATTTCCGGATCACCCCTGCCAATCTGCCGCGCGTTTATTGCAATTAGCCCGGCCATCGCCGCCTCCAGCCTAACCAGATTATTCAATATCTCAACGTGTATTCATACACCCCCGTCACCAAGCTCTCCAGCTTGAAATCATTTCCTAATAAATAATTACGATGGGGAATAGCCGCTTGTTCCCCCAAAGTTGCTGCAGCCCACTCGAGCGCTGGAATCACCCCAACAAATTAAGGATAATGGCAAACAGCGGAAAGTAGGGCGCGTGTTTTTAGCCGCTCATTAGAACGCCGGGAGGTTCGAACGAAAGTGACTTGAGCCCGGTCGGGGAACGATCGTTTCATTTAGCGGTTGTCTGAGGGGTGTGTTCTCTGAATGGGGAAAATCGTTAGGCTAAAACTCTTTTCAAGGTATTGGAGTAGTATGACTTCTAGTAACGATAGCAGTTAATAAGTGTTGTTTGCTTTCACACTCAATGATAATCTTGATTTCGTGAAATATTTATTGATAGTATTTGGAACTGTAATTCTTTGCTTAATTTGATTAGACATTAATTAAGAAAGGGCATAGGTTTCGGGTTCGAGTCCCGGGAGTGCCATGGGTGTTTGTAGTGGCTCGGAGTCCACTTTCAACTGTATGTCCCGATCCCATATGACTGTAGATTGTTGGGCGTAATGTTGACAACCCTACCCCGCCTAAAGAAGTTTGTCGCTCTACGGTCCTTTTTTGCACACTGTGGATATCTAGATCGAGACCTAAAGTTTAACATGGATTCTGAATCACTCACAAATATCCATGCTCCCTCCAGGATTCGAATCTGAAGTATGTGGTACCAAAGACCAGAGTGCTAATCAATTGGCCATCTGGTTGCTAATATAACTTTAGAGCGTTGGGAGTAGGGCATGCAACCCTATTAATTAGGAAAAGAAAAACATCTCCTGTCTTGGAATCTATCAGTAGGCAGACGTCCTTGGCGCACCATGAAGCTGCTGCGCCAATGAAGAAGAAGAAAACTATAAAAAGTTCCTGATAGCCGACTGACTATGTATTGGAACCAATTTGCTTAGTTTCCGTGTGCAGTACTATATTTATTGCGACTAGTTTAGCATGGGGGGTCTGATGGCCGAGAGACTAGCACCCTGGTTCGCGTTGTCACATGCCCCATCTTCAAGTCCGACGGTGCTACGGATGTTTAACAAATAGTTCGGAATCCATCTCCGCAGGTACCCGGTCTAATATTATTAAATTAGGGTTGACGACGCTACCCCGTGAAAAGAAAGCATCTCCTGTTTGGAATTCTGCTAGCAGGCAGACGGGCCTTAGCCCACCGTAGAGCTGCTGCGCCAATGAAGACGAAGAATAAGAAACCTTCATGGTAACTTGATTGGAGAAAAATAGTCATTCTTAACTGAGATATCAATAGGAATATTGCATTTGTTGTGAGATGAACTAAATGATTAAATTAAATTTTATCATAATCAATAACGTTTCTTCTTCATTGACGTAACAGCCCATTGTGGGCCAAGACCGTTTGTCTACTGGTAGACGAGAGATTTTTCTTTTTAGAGTTGTCAGCCCAACGCTCAACAGTCATATTAGGCCGGGACCTACGATTCAAAGTGGATTCCGAACCATTACAAACATTTGTGGCAGCGCTGGGACTCGAACCGGAAACCTGTGACACAGAACGCTAGTCACTCGGCCATCAGGCCCCAAATAAAGAACTAATGAACAAAAAAAAAAATTCGTGTGTGTTTTCTAATATACATATTTCATCTAATAAAAGAAGAGTAATGCCAATCCATTCCAAACATTAAATTGAACACAAGATTTAAGGATTAAAAAAATATCAATAAATTACAGCAGAAACTCATTTTGAGTGATTTTCTAAAATTCCTCTTACCTTGAAAATATTAAAACGGTTCCAATACCTACTCACAATTTGACCTCTCGATTTTTGCACTATCTATATAAATATAAACTATTACCTGTATATTATATGCCTCTCTCTTTATATGCACAATATGTGTTTATACACAAGATATTTTAACAAAATGAATAATCTATAATTAAAAAACCCTTTACTAACCATTAAGCGTGAATAAGTCGAAACAAATAGACATAAACTAATACAATTTGCCTCCCAGACCATTACTGTTTACATAATCTGCACCCCATTACCGGCATCCAACACTTAACACCAAAAGTATCTGACGCGAACTATCACGCTCTTCCGAATAGTGATTTCCGGATCACTTCTGCCGATCTGCCGCGCATTTATTGTAATTAGCTCGACCATCGGCGGGCCCAGCTTAACCAGATTATTCAATATCCCAACGTGTATTCATGCATCCCCGTCACCAAGCTCTCCAGCCTTAAAATCATTTCCTAATAACTAATTACGTTAAGGGGAAATAGCCGCTTGTTCTACAAAGTTGCTGCAGCCCACTCCAGAATTATCCCAGCAAATTAATGATAATGGCAAACAGTGGAAAGTAGGGCGCGTGTTTTTAGCGCTAATTAGACGCCGGGAGGTTCCCAACGAAAGTGGCTTGAGCCCGGTCGGGGGAACGATCATTTCAATTGCGGTTGTCTGAGGGTGTATTCTCCGAATGGTGGAAAATCGTTGGGCTAAAACTCTTTCCAAGGGCTGGTATGACGATAGCGGTTAATAAGTATTATTTGCTGTTACACTTATTGATAATTTTGATTTCATGAAATATTTGTTAATAGTATTTGGAACTGTAATTCTTTGCTTAATTTAATTATACGTTAATTAAGAAAGGGCATAGGTTTCGGGTTCGAGTCATGGCTGTGCTGTGGGTGTTTGCAGTGGTTCGGAATCCACTTTAAACCAGTCCCAGTAGGACTGTAGAGTGTTGGGCGTAGATTGACAACCCTTCCCCGTAAAAAGATGTTCGTGGCTCTACTGTCCCTTTATGCACACTTTGGGCTAATTGAACTGGAACCTACAGTTTAACATGGATTCCGAACCACTAACAAACATCCATGGCACTGATGGGATTCGAATCTGAAGCCTGTGGTACTAAATGCCAGAGTGCTAGCCAATCGGTCATCTGGTTGCTAATATAACTTTAGAGCGTTGGGCTTATGGAAGACAACCCTATACCATAAAAAGAAAACATATCCTGTCTCGAAATCTGAATCTAAGCTGATGACCTTGGCATGCGGCTCTTGCCCCAATGAAGTAACAATTTTTGCATTTGTACAAATTTTGCCCAGTTTCCGGGTACAGTACTCTATTTATTGAGACTAGTTTAGGAAGGGGATCTGATGGCCGAGCGACTAGCACCCTGGCGCTCGGAGCTACAGACTCTGCCCTCGAGTCCCGACAGTGTCATGGATGCCCGCAATGGTTCAGAATGCACTTTAAACCATAGGTCTCGGTCTAATATGACTGTAGGGCATAGGATTGGCGACCCTACTTAGTAAAAAAATAACATCGCCTGTCTGAAAATCTGCCATTAAGCAGGCGGCTTTGGCCCCCGTGGAGCTGTTGCACCAATGAATAAGAATAATTAAGAAACCTTCATGTCAACTTGATCGGAGAAAAATAAAGTCATCTAACAGTTTCATATAGTCTGATTTAAAATCGGCTTTCAGTAATTACTTATCGATTTAAAAAATATCAAATGATTATAAATTGTTTAAAAAACGGTCAGAAAGTAGTTAAATAGTAAGTTGTTTATTATTAATAATTTAAACATTTCATTAAATTTGGTTGTTCAAAATGATTGGTTTCTTAAAAATAGGTCAATTAAAAAAAAATAAATATTTCAATTATTTGTTATTCTATATAATATAACATAAAATATGAAATTTTCAGAAAATTTAGCATCTTGATGTAAAAATAAGGTAATGTTAGATGCGATGTTGACGAAACTCTAAAAATAAGAGACAATTACTGTCAAGAAGTCTTCTAACCCCTTGGACAAAATTCCTACAGTGAAGTTTTTGCCAGTAGTAGTAAAACAGTTTAATTTGGTCATTAATACAACAAACTTGGAAGACTATAGTCGTTGAGATTCTGTGAGCCACTTATCCGTTGGGAATGGATTTTAAACTCTCTAAATGAATTTAACAGATTTTGTATACGTAAAAGAAACATATGACACAGTGTGATTTAATTCATGCAGTAAATACTATGCTATAAAAAATGTGTAATATTATATCACCATTTTTAAATTTTAAATATCTCTAACAAAATAAAAGTCAAAACTCATTTTCTGCTTCAGACAACATGGAATATATATAATATGAAATACCCATTTACTTGTGTCTGGAGTAAACTGATAACGCAAAAATTTCATATGTAAACAAGTTAGTTAGCAACTTGAAAATATTAAGTCGCTTTTCACAAAATCGCTGTTTATTTACACATTTGGTATAAATAAACAGCTAAATATAATAAATAATATAATTTCTATTCGACTAAAATATAATTTCTATAATTAATTTATTTCAATGAAATATTTTAAACAATCTAAGTTAATGGGAATCATTTTAACATACATAATGAATTTGGAATACATTTACTAAATTTTTGTAGATATTGAACCCACCTAACTGTATTTAAAAGATATATGGTACATGCTTATCAGGCAATTTGAATTAGAATCTATTTTATTATCGTATCAGAATGCGTTTTATAGCTACACTAATGTCAAATTTTTGTATTATATACAGGGTGATTATAATTAAAGTCCCACTTTCAAAAAGCTGTAAAAAAGAAGCACTCGTCAGAATGTGATCAAATTTGAACTGGAAGATACTTGATGAAGAGGGAAACGGTATGACATCAAAAAACAACTACACCAATTTTTCCCATCCAATTTGGTATGACCTTGCCTTGGTGGATGGGCTTTCCACTAATAGTGTCACAAGTATTGAATGATTTGGAAGAAGTCATTTTTCCGTCAAAAAAATCGAAACAATCAAGCACATTGACCACTACAGTTGGTTTAATGTGCAACTCATGCTAAATACGTTGCAATTTCGATTCAGAATATCACTGACTGCCGAATTTACTTTCTTTATGCCGCTTACAGCGTCATCTATTCATACACTTTGGAATTCTTTTTGATGCCGTACCGTTTCCCCTTTCTTCAAGAATCTTCAGTGCAAATTGGAAATAATTGTAACGGGTGGTTCTTTTTTACGGCCTTTTGAAAGTTCGACTTTAATTATAATCACTGTGTATATTGCATTATATATATTGCGGGGCCAGAATGGCCGAGTGTGTAGTGCTCGGTGCCACAAATTTTGGATTCGAGTCCTGGCGATGCCATGGATGTTTGTAGGGGTTTGGAATCCACTTTAAACCGTAGGTCCCTCTATCATGATCGTAAGAGCGTTGTCTTGAAGTTTAGTCAGTCTTCAGCCGTCGCGGTTCCCCACTAAAAGGAAGCTGTATTTTATCCTTAGCCATGGATCTTGTCTTCGACGGGGTTAATTGGACCTGGTTTAGGTTTCCTGCACAATGGGGTTAGTAACAACAACAACAACAACAACATCATATACATTTCTATCTAATAATCACGTTAAGTTATTATAAATAATCCTCCTCTAGGGTCTGATGATCAGTGGCTACAGATTTCGGGTCCTGCCGGTGCCATGAGTGTTTGTAGTGGTTCAAAATCCACTTTAAACCGCAGGTCCTGGTCTAATAGAATCATAGAGCGTTGTGGGTGTAGTGTGTTCACGCTACACGTGCCCCCCCTGGGTAGTGCTAAAGGCGTAACAACAGATTAAATGTCTCTGTATTGCCAGCTGCATTAGAACAACAACAATACCCTTATAATTAGCGTCTTTTATTTGCCATTTGAAAGCGATTTAAGAAGACGAAACTTATTAACTCAGACTCAAATACATGATAGTAAATCATATTCTTGAGAGTACCTGGCAATGTACCTCTCATGCAGGAAATTATGTGGGAACTGATGTCAGTTTTCTTTTCCAGACATACCTCAGGTGTCGCTGCGTCTGATCAAGGAGGAGGACGGCCGCCAGCCCAAGGAGGACGACTACGTGCGGCTGGTGTGCGAGATCCGCGCCAACCCCCCGCTCTGAAAGTGGGGTGGCTGTTTGCGACCAGCCCCTCTCCCACAACCGCTCCAGGACGGACATCGTCAGCGGCAACACCCTCGTCTTCAAGCGGCTCACCCGCCGCAACAGGGGCGGCTACAAGTGCTACGCCGTCAACGAGGAAGGGAAGGGATTCAGTCAAGAGCTTGCCTTGAACATCAGCCATGAGTACTCTGTTTGCTCACCTTTAATATTAGGTTTATTTCTACAACATAAATTTATTATAAACAAATGATGAATGAGACGAGGAATATATTTAAGAATAATTGATGTCATTCATTCATATCAACCCAATGATGGTGTATATAGAACCCACTAAACATTCGTGCAAGGGAAATGAAGTAGAATGTTTTAATATCAGTTTTTTTTAATAATAGATTTGGTTAGTTACTGTAACATCAGCAGTCAGTTGATGCAGACAAACTTTTTTTCTAGTTTTCACTAATACGACACATAATTGCTAAAATAATATTCATAATTTTCACTAAACCACACATAATTGCTGCGAAATCTTTTTAGTAGGTATTCTCCGTTCACACTTGGGCAGTTCTTCATTTTTCGGTCAGTTTATTGATGACATTCAGTCATTCTGCCCTACTTTCAACCCGGCAATGAATTCTATGCAGACAATACTCTTCAGAGCATCAGGATTGGAGTGGTTGCATCGGAAGCGTACTCTTCAACAACTTGCCAGCAAGACCTCTGTCTGTTAACAGCAGGCCTTTTCAGCACGAAACCATAACACATACCAACTCGTGGCTCAGTGTCAACGTGCTCCGCTGGCGAATATTAGGGCGGAGGTTCAATCCGTTGGCGGCATTGTTGTGGACACTGTTTGAAAAAAAGTCATTTATGATGTCTTGCCTCGTGAGTCACATCACCTGGTGGGAGTTTTCCGGGTTTTCTCCCATACAATAAGCAAATGCGCTGTATTTCCCTTTAAAAGTACTCCCGGAAGGCACTGCCCTCTTCCTTCAGCGACAAAGAGCAAAAGTAAGACTTCTACCTATAGGTTCTCCATCACAACAGAAGCTGCAGCTCTCTTTCCTCCTTCTATGAGGGATACGACAACAACGTTATGTCGTAACGGTCCTTCTCTGATTTCAGATCATCTCATGTCTTCTCTTGTCCAGTTTTTTTTTGTGAAACTTTTAGGCCATCTCTCTCTCTCTCTACTCCTCACTTACTTTATATCATCTCATTTCTTCTGTTCTCCACTCCTCTTTCACTTGTTATTTTCCAAAATCACCTTATACAATCAGAAGTATTGAATTTTTAATTCCTGCCTCATGTGATTAATAGACCACTGATCCATGGCACATATATTCTTCCCATTTGCTGAGGAGGTCCCAGTTGTTGTTTGAATTTCCTTCCAGATGTCTATTAAGGCTCATCTTCTATTTGCTTGTAAAGGCAAGCCATTTTATGACCGATGTGTAATGAAGATCCCCTTAGGGCTGTTAAGTCATTAATCAGTCCAGACTTTTATTATTTTTGAAGCGGCCATTATTGCGACACACCTTTTTATATACAAAAAAAAAATGCTTATTAAATATTTGGTTCCATAAAAACCCCACAGGGTGGAGTTGCTGAATTTCTTGTTTTCTTCCTTTGTGATGCAGACCACCAAGACCTACTTCTTTGTAGAATTTTTATTATTTCCCCAGGGACAATATCTATTGACAATTTATTTTACAAATAAATATAAATTACAGATTAAATCACATTACAAATTAATACAATTCTAGACAATAAAAATATAATGTAATAATGCAAAAATTTAATTTAAATAATTAATTTGTGTAAACAATACGTAGACACGACATTACTTTTTAAAAATATATTTTGTTAACATTGCTAAAATTATTTTTAAAAAATGTTTAGTTAATTTTATTTTAAATCCGTATATCCTTTAGACTTTGAAACTGAGGACTTCAGACCAAGAAATGAGAATCCATTTTAAAAAAATTTTTTAAATTTTTTTAAGATTAATTGTTATTATATAACTACACTTATTAAGATTATATAATAGTAATATAATAATTATATAATACTAATATATATAAGTATTATATAATACTTATATATATCTTATCTATAAAAGATGTGTTCCTTTTTATAAAGTTTTTATTCGGGATCCAAAACTATAAAAATGAATTTTAAAATCACTTTTCTTAATAAAATACATAGGTCTTAGTAATACTCTTACATATTTAAATGAAACTACTTAAAAATACGTACGTATACAATAAATGATATTATATATGCAATAAATAATAGTGAATTTATACGTATATAATAAATAATGGTGAATTTAAATAGTTAAAATTTCGTCCACATATATCTGAAGCAGAAAAAAATGGGTTCAAGAATTTTAACTATAAAAATTTCACAAAAAAAAAAAAAAAAATATTTCTTATATCAATAATGTCAAAATATTTGGTTTGAACCAGAATTTCAAAAAAAAAAAAAAATGTATTTTTATTTTTCGCAAAAAGTTTTTACCAAAGTGTTAACAAAAAGTTTTTAAAGCAATAGCGAAAAATTGAAAAATGCATGTATTCAAATTTTTTTCAAAACTTAGCGGTAGTATTTATTTAATGTTTATAACCTTTTATGATTCTTTTTAATAAAAAAAACGTCTTCACAATTGAAAAAAAGATGTAAAGAATAAAAACAAACTTAAAACGATCTACTTAATTCACGGAAAAGAAAAATGATTTCAATACACTCAGAAAAAAAAAAAAAAAGAGTCAAAAGAGTCAAAGTATTAAAAAAAAGAATGTTTTTAGTGTGTTTAAAAAAAAATGACAAAACTTTAAATGAAAAGTTAATAATTAAGAAGTTTTTCTCTGGGCTCGAATCTACACATTTTTTGCAGCTTTTTTAAAATGTGTATCATTTTTTCGTGTCATTGTTTCTGATTCAAAAATAAAAGATATATTAATATAAAAGGAGAGGGAATATTGCCTAAGAAAAAAAAAAATAAATTATTTCATAAAGAAAACAAAATTTCGGTATTTTTTATTATAAATATGCTTGGAATTTTTAATGAAACAGAAATGAGAAATTTTACGCATATTACCTTAATTAACTAATATAATTAATATTTTTAATTACCTTTTTTTCATAAAAGGCATTGTTTTTCAACTTTGGGGTGAAATTTTAACTACCACAAAACGGAACATAAATTAAACACCCAAGGAAATATTTGCAATTAAATAAAAAAAAAAGTACTTTCTATAATACCTTTTTGATTTGTGATAATTTTTAAATCTATGAATTCATTAAGAAAAACAGATTTATTGACATACTGAAACATTTCATTACTTTTTGTGTAAAATCCTTTTCTACTTTCTTTTTCTTTCTTTTCTTTTTGTTGTTGTTGTATCCCTCATGGAAGGTGAGAAGAGGCTTGTAGCTTCTGTGTTGATGGAGCCCCCGTAGATAGAAGTCTGACTTCTGCTCTGTGTCGCTGAATGAGGGCAGTGCCTTCTGGGAGGACTTTTAGAGAAACTGCTCCACATTTGTATATGGTATGGGAGGAAAACCGGAAAACTCCCACAATGTAGTCCGACTCATGAGGCAAAAGGCTGAACAGCACAAAGGCTATCTAGTATCCTCGTTTTTTGAAACAGTATTTACAAGAAAACCGCCTGTGAATTGAACCTTTGCCCTAATGCTGGCCAGTGGCGCACGTTGCCACTGAGACATGAATCGGGCATCATTTTCTGTTGTAAATAAATAAATGACATTTGCAGAATAAAATTTTCAATCAAATGCTTCAAAAAACAAATTTAAATATTGATAAAAAAATAATGCAAATATAATATAATTTATTTTTTTTTTTTTTTGTTTCATACTCCGCAATAAACAATTTAACTTTATCAGATTTGAAATAATAATATTTAGTTATTTAAATGAAAATTCTTTTAAAGGATATATGTAATATGATTATAACCTGAATAATGTATATAGTTATTTGAATAATACTAAATCATGACATGAAATAATTCTGTGGATATCATATATAAATATATAATTCCGAAGAAAATTCTAAGCAAATATATTTGGATATTTTGTTGCGGTTATGATTCCTCAATAGACGCAATTAATTTTTTCCTATAAAACATGCAGAATGAATATTCTAAATTCTCTGAACCGTTATTTAACATTTTAACATTTTTTAACATTTAACATTTTCTTATAATTATAAAACTTCCGTCATTATTAAAAAATGAAATTTTTAATTATTATACACAATTTATGACCCAATAATCTTTCTATAAATACAAATACATTGTAACGTTTCTTCCTATATTATAACTATAACGGCTTCAAGAAGAGAGAGACATTTTCAGGTTCATGAAACACTTTTTAATTTTAATTTCATATATATGTATATATATACCGGTTTGCGGCAGACCTTAATTATCACACGGCGTAATACAAGAAATCACAAAGTTCTCACTTCGTATACAGTAAGAACTTTGGAAACTCCAGCCTATTCAGTCATATATATATAGCCGGTCAGTCACTTCGGAGAAAAAGAGAAAAACTCTCTTTGTCGACTCGTCGCAGAACTCTCTCCTCTTCTCCAACAAACTCTCTTTAAGAAAATTCGTCAAAATGAGGGATGAAGCTTCCGATGGAGATCATCTTTCCTCACTTCTCATTGGAATGGACACTTCCTCAGCCTATGGTCTATTACCCATCGCGATGCAACAACTCATGGCGTAGTGCATATCTCATCAGTAATTGTTTCGACCTGTGAAAGGTCGAACAGACCGCTCATTTCATGAGGTCTCATTATCCACGACACTGAATATCTGCTGTCAGATTTGAGTTACAAGTTGTTCTCATTAGAACAAAACCTTAATTGCATGTAATATAAATATCCACGATACTGCTTATCTGCTGTCCGATTTGAGTGATAGATATTATACACGTGTAAGAATATACATTCCTCTCTCCTGGAAGCAGAAATGCTATAACTTTTCTCGTGGGAAAAATGCTACAACATCCTTCGATTCGTAATCCAAACAAATATTATATGTTATAATCTATGAAATATTTATGTAAGACATTCTTAAATAAGGCTTACATTTAATTTAATATTCTCAGTATTCTTGTTAATTAAAAAAGGAAAATATTGATATATAATCCTGTAAACAAACTCCATTTAGAATCCTTTATAACGAAAATTTAAAAGCGCAAATAAAGCTTGTAAATAAAGATTTTTATAAATGTTAACTTAATGAAATATAGCGTACAATTTGTCAATTTTTAGTTATTTTAGTTAACAAAACATTCTCAATAATTATAAAATATAAATATTAACATTTGAAGTAAAGCTTCTGTTTTATAACTTTTAATTAGTACTTATATTAGTAATAATATAAACACAGAATGATATTTAAGTTTGAAATAAAGTTTCTACTTTATTTGTATTAGGATTTATAGTTATAAATATTAATTAAAAACGTAAAACTTCATTAAAACTATCTCATTTTCTGATAACAATATTTAAAAATAATAAATTATTTGCAATCGTCTTAATCCTTGGTAAAACTTATAACCATGGACTTTTAATGAATTTGAAAGATGAAATATGCCATAGATAGATCTTTAATTAGAAACTCATGCTTTCTACTGTTCACTAAAAGTCAATATGATTCGTTTTACAGAAATTTGTAGTTGTCTCAAATTTTATTCAGGCTTTTTCCACCTGTTGTATACATTTTTAATATCAATTAATATTAATGTCTGCATATTTTTAATTCAAATCTGCATTTGCAGGACTGAGACAAATGGATTTCCTGATATTTTTGTGAATTTTTTCTGTTCATCGGTGAACCTTATATCCCACTTATGTATAACATAGATAGTTCACCGATGGGTGATGAAGGAAGAAAACCGTTTTCCAATATGATTTTAACTATCTCGCATTTGCATTTTATGTCAGTTTTGGTTTGGTTTGTCGTTCTACGGTCATTTTTTGCACACTTTGGGCCAAATAGATAAGGACCTATAGTTCAACGTGGATTACGAACCCCTCACAAATATCCATGCCCCAGCCAGGATTCGAACCTGGAATCTGTGGTAACAAAGACCAGAGTGGTAGCTGATTGGCCATCAGATCGTGCATTTTATGTCAGAGATAACCCGGAAAGACACCCATCAGGTATCGTCGGTTAACTCACGTTGGGTATCGTCGTTTCTAAAAGCAGCGACTGCAACGGACATCGCCAGTGGATTCAAAGTGAAGGTCTTAAATCCTCCTGCATGCTAGCTCCACACGTTACCACTGAGCCGACAGCTAGAATTTATATACATCAATCATTATTTTTTTTTATTTCATGACAGAATGTATGAAAGAGTCTTTTTACGTACATTATAAATTTGATTCTACTCTGTAATAAGTCTGTATAGTAACAGCAATTATTTTTTTGTTATTCCGTTCTGTATGGTTATAGTAATTATATTATTACAATGGGCCTGAGGGCCGAGAGACTAGCTCTGGGGCTCTAGGTGCCACAGGTTTCAGATTGGCCAGGGCCATGGATGTTTTTAGTGGTTCGGAATCCACTTTAAACCATAGGTCCCAGTCTAATATTATTGTAGAGTGTTGGGCGTAGGACTGACAATCCTACCCGTAAAAAGAAAGCATCTGCAGTCTTGAAATCTGCCAATAGGCAGACGGCCTTGGCCCACCATGGGGATGATGATGATGATACTATTACAATACACAATTATCGTATTGAACAACTAAACCGTCAAAATTTTGTAACTTTTTTAATTATTACTTAATACTCATTTTCGCTTCCAGTTAATAAACGATTCATTATTAATGTTGTATCGTTTTTTATTTAAAATCAGTATTAAATCATGTAAAATACTCTATTTCTTTGTGATTATGCACCCAACCCATAAGTACTATCTTTTTTCCTCTGCAGACGCGCCCGTGTGCAAGGAGAACCAGCAGATCACGTACGCCGTGGCCCTGAACGAGAGCGTGACGGTGCGCTGCGAGGTGGAGGCGGAGCCCACCGACGTCACCTTCAAGTGGGAGTTCAGCAACACCGTGCACAAGCACTACAACCTGCAGCACGCCGGCAGGGGGTGGTGAGCACGGCCACCTACACGCCCGTCACCCCGGCGGACTACGGAACCCTCTTCTACTGGACCAACACCATCGGGCACCAGCAGTCCTCCTGCTTCTTCACCGTCATTGCGCCAGGTAAATAACACCATCATTCAATACAAACCGATTAGATATATTACAAAGTAGATTTAAAAAGCATATAAATTTACATTGATAAGAAAAGGACTTATTTATTTATTATGCTTAACAATTTATTAGTCATGCGATATGTAATCGAAAAAAAAAAAAAAAAAAAATGCCAGGTTTACAATAAATATTTATCTTTAAATTAAAAAATGTAATGTTAATTTGCATAAAATAAACCGATTTTTAATTTAAAAAGTTCTAAATAATGAAAGGCATACATTTTTAGGAATTTAGTGTTTACATCCCAAAAGAATTCAGATCTAAGATTTAAATTCAGGTAACAGGTTTAATTCTAGACGTTCTTTATTTTCAACTGACGATCTTTTCAATTCTCAGGTTCAGGTTTAATTCCTAAAAGTGTATGCTTTTCGGTATTGAGTTTACATCCCAAAAGAATTCAGAATCTTAGATTTCTGGTTTAATTCTAGGCGTTCTTTAATTTCAATTAATGAAATTAATTTATTTCTCAGGTTCAGATTTAATTCCTAAAAATGTATGCTTTTCATTATTTACATCCCAAAAGTGTTTACATCCCAAAAGAATTCAGAGTCTCGGGTTTAAATGCAGGTTTCAGGTTTAATTCTAGATTTTCTTTAATTTCAAAGGACGATCTTTTGAATTCTCATAACTTAATGGTGGAAGTCAACAGTAAGTCGTTGATTAGAGTTTTAAAAGATGTGCGGTTAGAATGGCATATTCGATTAGGATTCATATGAACGCATGTGTAAGCATTAATGTTTTTTAAATTAATATCAAGATTATTTGTATAATTAAGGTTTAGGTTCAGGTTTAATTCCTAAAAATGTATGCTTTTCATTGTTGTGTTTACATCCCTAAAGAATTCAGAGTCTCAGGTTTAAACCACATCGTCCATTATTCAACTTAGTACTCCGACAACTTGGGAAAAAGTTCAATCCATCTGATATGAAACTCTTTCCCCAAACGGTCCATCCGGTTGCCGACAGCACTTGCCCATTAATGCTCATAATTAAAACCAATCCATCACGATCTCATTAAACCATCGCCTTCAGCTCACTTAAAGGGAAATAACTCTGGAGATGGAAAGGAAGGGGGTAGGGGGTAGGGCTGCGGAACATCCATAATAACACTCTCACAGGCAGTGTGCTGTATTTATTCGCTAATAAAACAGCGATAAAATTCCCGTCAGAGCACTAGAGCGATGCTTGGCTGGAAGTTTGTGGTATGCTTTTGAGGAGGCTTCTTCTCGCGATCTATCAAAGAGTTTTGAGGGGAAAGTTTCCTCCTCTGTTTTTTATCGCGCCCCACTAACTCGATAATGCTGGGTAGTCAACAATAAGTCGTTGATTAGAGTTTTAAAAAGGCGTGCGGTTAGAATGGTAGATTCGATTAAGATTCATATGAACACATCTGTAAGCTTTAATGGTTTTTTAATTAATAAGCAAGATGATATTTATAATTAATTGTCCAAAATATATCAAGTTATTTGTAAATTTTTATAAGTTTCATTAAATTTGATAGTTCCTAAATCAGTTTTGATTATTTTCAAATAAATTTTCAAATATTCTAAGTCTATATGGGGCCTAATGTCCAAGTGACTAGAGATCTGTACCACACAGGTTTTGTGTTCGTGTCTTGGTAGTACTATGTATGTTTGTGGTGGTTCGGAATCAAATTTACACCGTATCTAATCTGACCACCACTACTACTACACAATACCACACCACACCACATGACTGTGTGTAGAGCTGAGTTGCCTCATTACAGTTTGGAAATTATGTGGGTGAGACTAAGTCTTATTGGGCTCTGTGACACTTTACTGTTATATGAGACTGGAATCTACGGCCTAAAGTGGATTCCGAACCACTAAAAACATCCATGGCACCGCCAGGATTCGAACCCGATACTTCGGTACCGAGAACCAGAGCTCTAGTGATTCGGACATTCAGGCCCTTGGTCTACTATGACTGTAGAGCGTTGGGAGTAGGGATGACAACCCTATTCGGTAAAAATAAAGCATATCCTGTCTCGAAATCTGCCTTGGCCCACCATAGAGATGTTGGTCAATTAAGAACAAGAAAAAAAAAATTGCATTGTTTCTATATTTAGAAAAATGGCTTCTATTTCTGTCAATATATTCATAAACTATTAATGGGTGCTTTCAAGGTTTCCTTCCATGTAATAAAAAAAGACGAACAGTTGTCCTTGAAACATTATCCCCTCTAATTCATCAAGGGGGGTGTTGACAACATATACATTAGCAGTTCCACAATGAAGAAAGTTGACATTAAAAGATTTATCACTTCAGGTACTAAAAACAGACCTATAAGGAAAAAAATTATAACAAACTTTGTCATTTGCGAAAGGGTAACTAGTTTCTCACTTTCTTATTTATATAAATCTTGCTTGAAAATTTTAATTTGCGTTCTATTAGAATAAGAAAGAGAAAATCCTTATAATCACACATCAAAATTCCTTATACTACTAGTTAGTATAAGGAATTTGACTTTTAAAAAGCCAAAAATACTGTTTTCTTGCTTATAGCGAAGTTAAATTCAAAAAAAAAATTTAAATTATAATATTATTACCTTTTTTATATTGATTACGCATTTAGCCAATATTGAAAACTTTTTGTTTTCCTTTTCATCATGCAAAACGAACAATGTCAAAGTAAACGCATCCCGTTTATCTAGAGGTAAATGCATTTATTTCCTTTGTATTTGTACATTTTTCAAATAATAAATATTGCATGTAGCATTATTAAACAGTTGTTGCTAATTTACCATAAAAAAATGTGGTATTGTAGATCAATATCACTATAATTATTTCTGATAAAGAGGTAGTAGTAACATTATATTCTAAATGGGACTGAAATAATCAGGAGAAAAACATAGCTTCATTATTGTGTATAGAGGTTCTCAAACTCTTCGGAAACAAATATTTCGCTTGAATCTTATATCTATCTATATTATATATATATAACTATCAAATTCAAATTCACCCAACCTATATGTATATATATATATATATATATATATAAATGAGGATCAAGAATTAAATGCCGAAACAGGGCAATCACTGATAATTATAATTAAGATGTAATTTTAACTAAAAGTTCACTTTCAAGTTTAATTTCAATAAACGTAATAAATATGTCGTCGATTTATTTAACTATTTTAAAGGCAAAAATAAGTTTGTTTTTTGTGCTATCTGTATATATAAATGAATAATAAATATAGAACAAATATAAATTCAATGAATACATTTCATTTATCTCTAAATTATGCCTTATTGAAGTTAGTTTCATTAAACGTTCAGCAATCTTTAAAGCCTAATTGGTATGTGCATATTTTTGTAATGTAAGTTCATTTTCGAATACTTTGAAATGAAAACAGTTCGTCATCATTTCGTTGACACTAATTTCTCAAAATTTTAATTTATTTCTTAAAAATTAAATGATTCATAAAGAATATTCTGCTTAACTTCATCATCATGGCGACATCGCATTTACTTAAAGCAGTCCTCCGCATTTGCACCACCAGCCATTGCGCATTATGCGCCATTAGTAAATCAGCGGTAAGTAGTGGGTCTGCATTTCTATAATTACACCGCTCCAACACAATTGCTCTGTTCCTCACGGGACGGTCTCCTAGGTTTATGTCTTGGTGAATAGCTCCAGTAAAGCTGCTTCAAGTGCGCGGCCTTCTGCTTCACGGCATTTATTTCAGTCTCAAGGACTGTCCGCTGGGTATTACTGCAAGAGAGTCCTCGGGACTAAATGAGGATCAAGAATTAAATGCCGAAACGAGGCAATCACTGATAATTTAAGGCTAATTTCGAGAATGAAAGCATTTCCATGATATGCGTTATCAGATGATTTCATAGATTTGTGATTATTTAATGTTTAGTGAACGTAATAAACATGGTGTCGATTTATTTTAATTATTTTAAAATGTAATGCGTTTAATGCTTTTTTTTTATTTTGTGCTATCTGTATTTTATTTCTATTAGTATGTATTATTAATATACCCTAATTTTATTTCTATTAGTAAATTCAGATTTCAATGTATATATGTTTGGGGTTGTTGTTGTTGTTGTTTACATGCATGTAAAACTTTTTCAGACATTTTTATCAACACAAAATGCTATTATTTGTGTCATAATTATCATATGTGTTCATTAACAGTAAATTCTCTTTTAAAGAACTAATTAAGAAAAGGTTTTAATTAAACTTGTCAAGATTTAATGGTAAAGCCAATCTATTTTTCTCGTATTATAAAAGAAATTTGGTATAAACTACAATTTAATTTAGAGATGAGCATAGAATATAAGTTACGCTAGCGGAACTAGAATCTAAAAATAAGATACCATAGAACTCTTAATAATAAATACAAGTAGGATTCTCTTTAATTAATCAACATAAAATGTCAAAAAGTTTCCAAGATATTTACAAAGAGCCTTTTAAAAAACAAATTTATTTTTTAAAAATTAAACCATTCATAAAAAATATTCTGCTTTAACTTCATCAACATCGCGTCCTCGCATTTACTTAAGCAGTCCTCCGCATTTTCAAAATGAGTGGCCACCAGCCATTGTGCATTATGCGCATTAGTAAATCAGCGGTGAATAGTGGGTGTGCATTTCTATAATTACACCGCTCCAGCACAATTGCTCCATTCCTCACGGGACGGTCTCATAGATTTATGTCTTGGTGAATAGCTCCAATAAAGGCTGCTTCAAGTGCGCGGCCTTCTGCTTCGTGTAGCATTTATTTCAGCATAAAGGACTGTCTGCTGGGCATTACTGTAAGAGAGTCCTTAGGACTAAATGAGGATCAAGAATTAAATGCCGAAACGAGGGCAATCACTGATAATTTTGGACTAATTTCCGAGCATGCAATCATTTCCATGATATGGGTTATCAGATGATTTCACAGATTTAAGGTTATTTAATATTTAGTAAACGTAATAAATATGGCGTCGATTTATTTAATTATTTTAAAATGTAATCCATTAATAAGTATTTTTATTTTGTGCTATCTGTATCTTATTTCTATTAGTAATGTATAATTAGTACAGCCTAATTTTATTTCTATTAGTAACTATTTATATTAGTAAATTCAGATTTTAAACAGAAGATGCTATTCTTTGTGTCATAATTCAATATGCTGTTCATATTTTATATGCTATTAATACGCTATTCTTTTTAGGTCATAATTATCATATGTATTCATTAGCAGTAAATGTTCTTTAAAGAACTAATTAAGAAAGGTGTAATTTAACTTGTCAAGATTTAATTATAAGGCCAATTTTTTTTCGACGCATTATAAAAGAAATTCAGTATAAACTACAATTCTATCTTAGAGATGATATTCTGTAGAATAGAATACAAATTATGCTAGCAGAACTAGAATCTACAAACAAACACCATAGAACGCTTAATAATAAATACAAGTATGGTTCTCTTTTATTAATCAAATGTCAAAAATTTCAAGATATTTACAAAGAGCTTTTAAAAAAATATATAAATTTATTTCTTAAAAATTAAATGATTCATAAAGAATATACTGCTTAATTTCCACCATCATCGCGATATCGCATTTACTTAAAGCAGTCCTCCGCATTTGCGAAATGAGTGGCCACCAACCATCCAGCATTATGCGCCATTAGTAAATCAGCGGTGAATAGTGGGTGTGCATTTCTATAATTACACCGCTCCAACACAATTGCTCTATTCCCATGGGATGGTCTTATAGGTTTATATCTTGGTGAACAGCTCCAATAAAGGGTGCAATAGCTGCTTCAAGTGCGAGGCCTTCTGCTTCAAGTGGCATTTATTTCAGTCTAAAGGACTCACTGCTGGGTATTACTATAAGAGAGTCATTGGGACTAAATGGGGATCAAGAATTAAATGCCGAAACGAGGCAATCACTGGTAATTTTGGGCTAATTTCCAAGAATACAATCATTTCCATGATATGGTTTATCAGATGATTTCACAGATTGAAGGTTATTTAATATTTAGTGAACGTAATAAACATGGTGTCGATTTATTTTAACTATTTTAAAATGTAAAGTATTTAATGAGTATTTTTTTTTATTTTGTGTTATCTGTATTTTATTTCTATTGGTTATGTCTAATTAGTATAGGTTAATTTTATTTCTATTAGTAACCATTTATATTTGTAAATTCAAATTTCAATGTATATGTATGTTAGTTTTACATACCATGAAAAAATAACTCAAACTTTTCAGATATTTTTTATGAACGCAAAAATGTTATTCTTTGTGTCATAATTTAAATATGAAGTATCATATGTATTCATTAACAATAATTAAGAAAAGATTTTAATTAAATTTATCAAGATTTAATTATAAAGGCAATTAATTTTTCATCGTATTATAGAAGTAATTTGCTATAAATTGCGTTTATATCTTAGAAATGATATTCTGTAGAATAGAATATAAATTATGCTGGCGGAAATAGAATCTACAAACAAACACCATAGAACTCTTAATAATAAATACAAGGATAATTCTCTTTCATTAATCAATATCAAATGTCAAAAATTTCAAGATATTTACAAAGATCCTTTTAGAAAACATATACATTTATTTTTTAAAAATTAAACGATTCATAAAGAATATTCTGCTTTACTTCATCAACATCGGTGCCATCGCATTTACTTAAAGCAGTCTTCCCGCATTTGCGAAATGAGTGGCCACCAGCCACTGTGCATTTTGCGCCATTAGTAAATCAGCGGTGAATAGTGGGTGTGCATTTCTATAACTACACCGCTCCAACACAATTGCTCCATTCCTCACGGGATGGTCTCATAGGTTTACGTCTTAGTGAACAGCTCCAATAAAGCTGCTTCAAGTGCGCGGCCTTCTGCTTCGTGTGGCATTTATTTCAGTCTAAGGACTGTCTACTGGGTATTACTGCAAGAGAGTCCTTAGGACTAAATGAGGATCAAGAATTAAATTCCAAAACGAGGCAAACACTGATAATTTTGGACTAATTTCCAAGAATACGATCATTTCCATGATGTGGGTTATCAGATGATTTCAAAGATTTAAGGTTATTTAATTTTTTAGTGAACGTAATAAACGGGGCACCGATTTATTTTATTTATTTTAAAATGCAATGCATTTTATTAATGAGTATTATTATTTTTTTTATTTTGTGCTATCTGTATTTTATTTCTATTAGTAAATTCAGATTTTAAACACAAAATGCTATTCTTTTTTTTGTCATAATTATCATGTGCTTATTAATAGTATATTCTCTTTAAAGAACTAATTAAGAGAAGGTTTTAATTAAATTGGCCTTATAATTAAATCTTGACAAGTTTATATCAAATTTTTTTATAATACGTCGAAAATAAACTACAATTCTATCTTACAGATGATATTCTGTTGAATAGAATATAAATTATGCTAGCGGAACTAGAATCTACAAACAAACACCATAGAACTATTAAACAAGTAATTTATTAAAACAAAAAAATTTAAGTCAATTCCTACTTTTTTTCATTTTTTAAGTAAAAAAAAAAAAAAAATGAATTAAGTTTTTCTGTCGCCCTCTGTTGGTAAATATTTGCAACTTAAATCTAAAAAAAAAAACTAAAATTAATTAATTAAATTTAATTACTGAATTAATATTTGAAAAAAAAAATGTATTAACACCAAGTGTCATCCACTACAAGTTCAAAAAAAGTATTTGAACTTGAATAGATGAATAAAAAGTATTTTATTAAAGATTGAAAATTTGAACAAGATATATATAGGGGGAGAGTATGAGCTAATAGAAGTAATTTAATAATAAATACAAGTATGGTTCTCTTTAATTAATCAACAGCAAATGTCAAAAATTGCTAGATATTTACAAAGAGCCTTTTAAAAACATACATATTTTTTTTAAAAGATGAAAAGCTTGCCAACACTTGCCAAATCATGTTTACACAAATCTCAAAATTTCACATCTATATTTCGGGTATATGTTGTATACAGTTCAGTGCTGTCGGCTTTTATGTGACTTAGTATTATAACAACTATTAGTACTGACGGTAATTACCAACAATAGATGGTAATACCAAATAATAGAATACTATTTTTTTTATATTTAAAAAATTTAAACTATTTTTATTGTGATTAAAACCCTTAATATATATATATATATAAACGTTTCTTGCTATTACGTCGCTCTGTTTGAATCTATCCAACTTCGCCGCTTTCCACATAACCGGGGTTGAACTATACCCATTTTGTTACACTGACACCTTTTTTTCTGAAATCAATACCTATGCAGCTGAAAACTAAACTATTGTCTGAAAACAATGCTTGAGCTTACAGATATGAACCTTCGCTATGTTGTAGACTAGATGAAAATGTTGCCATTTGGCCAAGGGTATAGTATAATATGTTATATGGGTATAGTGTAGTATTTTTATGAAGCTGTTCAATATGTGTTTTAATTTCAAAATATCATTAACTTTCAAATAAAAAAAAAATAAACATTCAAATCTAACAAAAATAATAAATTCGAATTCCACAAGTTAAAAAAAAAAAGGAAAATAAAAATTTAGAAAGGCACAATAATTCATTTAATAAAAACAATTTATTTTTACTAGTATTATTAAAAGCAAATAAATAAAAAAAACTCAACATTAATGCATTTTTTTTTTAAAAATAATAATATATATGTGTTGTGCGTTACATACGAATTAAAATAATCTATCTAAGAAATGTCGACTGCGTAAATCTTTTTACAATAAAAATACAGTATTTTGGTTAGGGAAATAATAATGTGTTAACAGCTAACTAATTAATCACATTTGATAACGCTAAACTAGTTTTGATAAATTACACGATAATTTGGTTTCATTAGGATGCAGTTGAGTAGGAAATTAATTACCTTCGGGCACTTCTAACCATCTATTCTGTCATATAATTTACTCTGCGCCATATTCAGTCTTTTACTGGATTATATTGTAATTTATACCAATTAAGTGTAAAAACTGAATATTTAAATAAAGGAGTGTGACTTAATTATAGAAAAAGTTTTTAACTTTTTTTTTAATGTGTATTCTATGCTATTTGTTTTATGTTTTGTATTCCCGAAAGAAGTTAACTTAGTTTTTGATTAATTGTGCTTTTGGTAACGCTTAATCTGTTACATATCTTTTCTAATCAGAAATAACCTTCTGATCAAAATACCTGCATTTGAAACACAAACCAGCAGTCATTTTGCTAAATATATAGATAAACGTTAATTTTGTGGTATCTGGAATTTTTGTGATAAAAGTATTATCCTAAAATGACTACTTTTATATGAAAAAATGTATAATATGCTCATGAATAAGTAATATCATGAATAGCCAGCAATAAAAGTAGGTTTACGTTGCATTTCCATGGGTGAATCTTGATGTTGCATTCACTGCTTTGAGAAAGAAGCAGATACAATAATGATTAGGAATGACATTGGCAGAAAGAGATAATGTTGTTGCCCGGTCTCACATTGGTATTCAAATAACCTAATAAGAAGGTCTAATTGAGAGTTTTCCAGGTTTTTCAGTACGATAACCAAATATATCTACAAATAACATTAATTCTCCACGAAGATATCCTCGCATTTAGGAAGGGCATTGATATAAATGAATGAGTTAGTGTTGTTGCCCTGTCTTACATTGGTATTCAGATAGGTCATTGAACTTATTGAATACTTAATAGCCTAATTAAGAGTTATCCAAGTTTTTTCCGTACGATAACCAAATATAGCAATAGAAAACATTAATTCTCCAGGAAGCTATCCTGTCATCTTAGGAAGGACAGAGATGAATGAGATAATGGTGTTGAAATAAAATTGTCAACAAATAGGTGGATTCATAAGCCAAATAGTAATAAAACAAGTGCGTCGCAGTGGGAAAAAATTTGTTTCGTTCAGTTACAGTATTGTTTCAATGAAAAATTATTATAAATTTTGTTTTTATCTTATTTCATATAATATATATATATATATATATATATATACAGGATTCGCGTGATATTTAACTAAGCTTATGGATAGAAAATTTCTTGTATTCTGTGGTAGCGGCGTTAATACTGTATCGATTCCACACTGTTCTTAAAAGTAGTGCGCCGTTGAAAGGTACCGAATTCGCCTTCTGAACCTTATTTTAATACCCCTGGTGCCCGAAAGAGCTCCTCCAACAAAAAGCCCGTCGACTATTTGCATATAGACTAGAAGTTGTGTGTCGAGGAACTCCGAAGGATTGCGAAAATTTCCTTGGAAAAGTGGAGGGAAAAAAACATTCTGAATAGTCGTACTTTCCTCTTATACATAGAAAACACGCTTTTGTTTATACGTGCATGGAAAGGTTGTGGTGCAAACTATTTCTTTTACTAGTAGTGGGATGCATAAAAAACAAACGAAATGCTCGGACACAATGCAATCGAAAATAAAGCTGACTTCCTATCTACTGCAAACAGACATCTCAATCGTAGATCCAACATAGGTCTTTAATATGTTTTTGTTGGGGTTTTTTGTGTATTTTGGAAAGCCATTAGATGCTCAAAAATAGTTTTTAAATAAATTTCTTTCTAAATTTCTACTATAGTAAATGCTTTAAATATATATTATATAACATATAAATTTAAGATTCAAACCTTTTTTAATACGAGAATACAATATTAGGCAGATTAGACGAAAATTCGCTTAAATCGAATTTGCATAAATCGGGGTTCACCTTTGCATATAAATACATATACATTTTATTTAATTGGTACCAAGAAAACACTAGTTTACCTAACAAACATTGGTACCTAACAAAAATACAAATTTAGAAAATATTTAATCAAATTTCAATACTTTATATAATCACCCTTTCTACATCTTCTCCTCTCTACTATTTTCCCCACTTCTAAAATTTTCCAACCTCTCACATATTTCACATGTATTCGGAAACAATATATTGCCTTTATAATGGTTATATTATGTTCATGAAAATTTTTACAAATGAAAAAAAAAAAAACGTTTGCCGTAAAGAGAGAAGAAAATATTTATGTTGATAATTTTCAATAATTTAAAACACATTTAGATGAAATTTATAAGCCAAATTTAAAAATCAAATCGAAAATACATTTATAAAATAATCGTGGATAAAGAAATAAATAGAGTAGTGTCTAATAATTAAGAGGTCTGATGGTCATTTGGTTAACGCTCTGTCCTATGCTGCTTCAGGTTCGTATCCTGAAGGTGATATGGAAGTTTGTTAGTAGTTCAGAATCCACGTTAAACTGTTGGTACTAGCCTAATTAGCTTAAAATGTGTAGAAAATTATCGAGCGAAAAACCTAATCGTAATTAAGAAACCATGAAATCAATTTAATCAATGTTAATTAAAAATTCTTCCTCGTATATTAAAAATATATATTTTAATTCCTACTAGCCGATACGACCTGACGTTTCTAAAAATTAAATTAAAATAATTATAAAGACAAGAGCACATTCTGTTGAGGAAACAGTTCAAAATTACAGAATTAGAATTTATTAATTCGCTTCAAAAGAAAACTTATAATATCTGCCTTATTTATTTTTATCAATTTTGTTTATCTCATACTCCCACGCAATTAAATAAAATGATCTAAAATTTGAAAAAAAAAAAAAAAAAAAACGATTCATTTTTCTATTTAAATATTATCATACAAAAACAAGTAAAATCATTAAATCAGAAATACGAAAAAGACCATATGACGCGAATATTAATTAAACATTAATTAAATAACTACATAGTTTGAAATTAAAATTTAAAAAAATCAAACACAAGTGAATAGATTAAAAGAAGAATTTTTATTACGAAAATAAAAACAAAATATGTACTTCATAAACTATAAGCGTGAGTAAGAATATTGGAAAAAATAAAAAATAATAGTTACATCTTTATTTCAAATAGAAGTATCTATTTATAAAATATTCTATAAAATAAAATATTTGTGGGAAAATTTGTGAGAAAATTTATTGCAAAATATTGATTCATTATTAAAATAATGAGTTAACAGAAAGTGAATCCCTTATGAATTACTTTCAAATTATAAATTTTTGAAAATGTCACCCATTATTAATTTTACTATAATTAGAAATGTCCCTTTGTTGCTGTCAAACTCTTTAATTTTTAATTCATATTTAAATTATTTTAATTGAAAATTGTATTTTATGTTGAAAGAAATGTCAATTAATTATTGAATCTCTTTTTCAAAAGTTAAAAAAAAAAAAAAATCGTTTAACGCCAAAAGTTTTAAAAAAATCGCCAAAATTCTCATAACATTTATTGACGACAAAGATTTATTAAACCGCAATCATATAAAAAAAAAACCTTCCACTTTCATCCATTAGCAATAAATAACCATACATAAAGCCCTCGACAACTCCTAATGGTCATATAAATTTAAAAAACCAATACTTAATAGAGCTTTGATTTGAAACTCATTAGTTAATTTGATGACGTTAAAAGACAAATAGCAATCTCCGTTGTTAACTATTTGATGCCATTGACTCAGAAAGTTTAAGACACCTAAAAAAAGGGACTTAAATGTAAACATAAAAATTAGCTATTCATTTCTCATAGGAAGTGACATTAACTACTGACTCTAAGTGGTATAAATGCAAAAAAATAATAAAGATGTGTTATTGTAATTATTTAAATGATCATTTTTAATTATTTTATTGATTTATTAACATGATATTGAATGAAACGACTGTAATATTGATACGAGTTTTTTTCTGTAATTTTAAAAAGTATGCAAATTTCGTTACAGAAATTGGTGGGTATACTATTTTTTTACACGTTAAATCGATCTCGGTTTCTGCAATGGAAATTTTTGAGTTAGTTGTTAATTAATCATGTTAATTAATTATATTAACCAACTAAAGCCATTTCTCATAGAAAGTGTCATTAATTACTTTATTGACTCTAAGTGGTATAAATGCAATAAAATAAGATGTGAGGTTTATTTTAATAACATTTTGAATTATTTTTATTGCTTACAAACGTTTTTTAATGAAATCAAGCAATTTTTTTCTTAGTAATCATAATAACAAGATGGTAGCATGTTATTTAGATATTGAATGATACGATTATAGTATTGATACAGGCCTTTTCTGTAATTTTTTAAAATATGGAAATTTCGTTACAAAAATTGGGGTATACTATTTTTCACATGTTGAATCGATCTCAGTTTCTGTAATGTAAATATTTGAGTTAGTTGTTAATTAATCATGTTAATTAATTTTATTAATCAACTGAATTGCACCAAAAGTTAGTTCTCTTCGAGCCATTTCCAAAGATACCATTTATATAAAGATCTAATCATAATTACAAAAATTACTAAGAGTGTCGCGGTTTTTTTAACTTGATTGCATTTATATTACAGAATTATAATAGGAAAAAAAAAATATGCTGTGGTTAATGTATGCTAACATAAGCAGGAATGAAATGAAAAAGTATGCAATACAGAAGCAATAAACAGTGGTTATCAAAATGAATAAAAAATTATGAATACTCCGTTCTATGCAGTATAAAATAACAAAATGTTATTTGGCGAAATAATGGGTGCAATTAATATTTCTTGTGTAAAAGCTTCTTGGAATGATTGATTGTTCGCTTTCTTCTATAAAGCGTATTAAATTGATGATATTTCCATTTGGACCATGAATTAATGATGGTCCATGAATTGGTCCATGTTCCACTGAATGTAGAAATGTGGAGAGAAGATTTTAAGAAGCCATGATTCTGTTAGAGAAAAAGTAGTTCCATATTGGAATAATTCTCTAGTTTCTCCACAGAATCAAAAATCATCTTCTGAAAGGTTAAATCTTTTGAGCTATATCTTGGAAATGGACCATGGCCACTTGTAAATATAATTTCTTCTCTAAAAAGAATTTTATGATTTTTTTTTAATCTTTAAATATGATTTCGAAAATTTTTCGCTTTGTATTCCTATAGTTCCAGTCTTGTTACCAATTCTGTAATATACAATTATTGAAGTTATTTTTGAGAAAATGAGTTTAGATATAGAAGATGAAATTGTGTCACAGTCTTACAGCACTTGCTTTACCAAAGTTAACTGCGTACTCATTGTTATGATAGCCTAAATGCGTATCCAAAGCAATTAGATGGAATTATTGTTTAAGCGCCTTTGCTAAATTTCTCTGACCATTAGATGAGGGGGTTTGAGATTAAAGATGGTAGATATATTTGATTGGGTGTGTGTCCAGATCGATACTGGAACATTTAGAGTTTCGGAATAATTTAAGTGTGTCTTTGATCTAATAAGTTCAGATTGGAAGGTAGACGTTGTTTTTCTTTGCATTCGTGAATCAATTAATTTTATTTGAGACAGCAAGAAATGTACAGCTTCTGCCGATTTCACATTTAGAACCATCTGTGAAAATATTAATTGCTACAGTACAGTTAAAGATGTTATGCTTATTTTGAGATCTAGGTCGAAATTTGTTGGATGTATCTTGGAAACTTTTGCTTTTTCATCGAAGCCATTTAAATTCAAATTAGTATCGTGTATTGTAAACATTCTTCGACTTTTAGTGATTTGTATGAAAATCATTTCATGTTTAATTGTCAGGTATAATGGTGGTAGTTTAGTAATCACTTGCAGAGCCAGAATGGCCGCGTGTCTAGCGCTCGGTGCCACAGGGTTCAAGTCCCGGCGGCGCCATGAATATTTGTAGTGGTTCGAAATCCTCTTTAAGCCGTGTGTCCCGGTCTCTTATGATTGTAGAGCGCCACGGAGTTCAGTCGGATTTCTCATCCACATCATTCCCAAACTGCATTGCGGCAACTAATCTCTAGACACAGTGATGTGGTGTTTTGTAGTGTGAGATAAGTTCCGGTAATAAAAAATTAAAAATGTCTTGAAGTAAGTAATATTGTTTGACTGTTGTTTTGATTCCCATACTGTTGCGCTTTGTGAGAGAATGCGCCCTATAACTGTTTTTGTAAAGTATTTTTCTGTGTTCTTTATTGATTCTCCACTGCTCTTTATTATTGCCGGCAATTCTATAAAGACAATTAATTACTCGCCGACTGTTCTTTAAGATGCTCAATGCAATTATTTTCTCCATTTAGTAAGAAGCCTAAGTAATGGAGGGTCTTCTTTCTTCCATCAACCGCCAAGAGCAAGAAATTCGTTCTCTTTTTTAAATGCATCAGGGACATTAAATTCTCTTTATGCATGTCAATAGAAATCTACTAATAAGAAAAGAGGAAACTGATCAATTCTAGAAGAATTTTTAATCCATTCGGATTTGCGTGTTGTATGACAGAAACCCTGGGAATCCTGACTGTATATGAGAGGTGCATGCACAAGTTGTTGCCTTCTCCATTGAATCTCGTTCAATCTCTGTTGCACATTTCAAATTGAAATTGCACTAGCTACATTTGTTTCACGGGGGCGATAGCCGAGTGGCTAGCACTCTTGTATTCGGTACCACAGGTTTTGATTCGAGTCCCGGCGGGGCCATGGATGTTTGTAGTGGTTCGGAATCCACTTTAAACTGTAGGTCCCGATCTAACGTGATCGTAGACTAATGCAGGGGTATTGTTACTCCGCGTCCGTAGCTTATCTTCAAGCTGCACGCATCTCCTTGGTAGTGCCAAGTGAGTATCGTCGGTGCAACCCTTGCTTATGGCATAAAAGACAACTGTTTAAGTATTGCCAACTACATTTGGAAGAAAAACATTTGTTTCACAGCGCAGCGATAATATATATATATAAATGCATGTCTTAAATCATATCTAAAATATTAAACATTTATGTCTTGTGTAATAAATAAATTGTTTAAATTCTATCCATAGCTTTCAAATGCTCAATTACAGTTTCGCCATTTTAATAAATACCTATAAATCTAATATCATTCAAAAAATACCGAAGCATTCTTAAAACAAAAGAATATTTTTCAACCTTTAACTGGCATGACCTTATCTGCTGATATTGGAAGGAATAAGAAATAATGTCGGAAAGACATCTTCTTCCATAAGCTTTCCAATGTAGTTGATGACTTAGCAAGCATGACTGATTTTTCTTCTGCAAAAGAATACTTTGTTGAAATGGATGTTGTTAGTTAAGGATTAAGCTGGAATTCAGTTAAAAAGGAAAATATTGATCCAACGGGAAAAGAAATTTATCTTTTAAAAAATCCAAATCAAAAAAATAATTCGATGAAGAAAACGATATAGTTAATTTTTTTGACTTTTTGATTATAACTTTATTGAAATTTTGTATATATGAAGAATCTTTTATTACATCTGCTGATGTACAAAAAGAAATAAAACTTCTATCTTTTTTTTTTACGTTCAATGAATTTTACAAATCTATTAACTTACAATTGCAATGAGCAGTGTTTTTATTTAAAAATCCCGAAAATAAAAAAAATAAAATGTTAAAATCCTTATATAAATAAAAAGTTATATTATACTTTAATTCTCATTTCCGATTTTAAATCTATAAAGTTTTGATTTTTAAGTTAATTTACTTAATAAATGAAGATTTTTATCATACTTTGAATTCAAATAAATAAGTGAAATTTTAAAATCATTTGTACAAGATATATCAACATAATACACACATTCAGACTATGTGGTTTCCAAAGTAACTATCGAATATTTGAATTTAGTTCTATAATGCATAATTCTACTTAATAAGATTTCATTTGAATAAAAAAATTAAAGTTTCTTATAAAAGAGAAGAAATATCTTTGTTCCAAAGCTGAACGTTTGCAGTTTTTGTATCCCTCATGGAAGAAGGGAAAAGAGGCAGCTTCTGTTGTGTTGGAGCACCATTAGGTAGAAGTCTGACTAGATTCCGTGACGCTGAAGAAGGAGGGCAATACCTTCGGGAGGACTTTTAGGAGGAACTATCCTGCATTTGCGTATAGTATGGAAGAAAACCCGAAAAGTTCCCACCAGGTAGTCCTACTAACGAGGCAAGATGCTGAACATTATAAACGCCCTCGAGGCTTCTAGTTTCTGAAGTAAACAAGCTACCAGGAAATTGAGTGCCCTAATCTTCACTAGCGTCCTAATGCTAATGCCTAGTATCCTAGTCCTAACGCCAATGCTTGATGCTGCCACTTAGCAGTCGGACATTCTTATAGGCTCTATTGATGCATTCACAGGATCCACCGTGTATACTGAAAACTTCCGCCAACAACTAGACAAAGTCCAAGAATCTATGTGGTCTCATGCAAGAAAGGAAAGGGGCGGGCAGCTTCTGTTGTGATGAAACACCCTTAGGTAGAAGTCTGACTTTTTGCTCCGTATCACTGAAGAAGGATAGCAGTGCCTTCCGGACGGTCTTTTTAGGGGGAAACTACCCCCGCATTTGAGTATCGCACGGAGGAAAATTTTTTAAATTTACGGAGAACTCCCACCAGTTAGTCCGACTCACGAGGCAGGATGCTCAACATCACAAACACCATCGAATCTACTGGATTTTTGAAACAATGTCTGTAACAAAGCCGACGGCGGAATGAACCTTCACCAGCGGCGCGCGTTGCTACTGAGTCACGAGTCGGGCGAATGTTTGTAGTGTAAAATAGAAAAAAAGCATCTTGATCGTTTCGCTCGTTAACCTGCGTGGTTTTGATTCAATCAATTTCTTCAGTGAACATGGCTAATACTGAAGATCCGATGAAGAAGGTTTATGGATGGTGGCTATTATGGAAATTGTTTCACTTTAAAAAAAGGAATCATAAAATCCCTCTAAACTTTATTATGAAACCTATTAGTTCATTTAAATTGTTGGTATTGTGTTAACAGGGAGAAAAATCTATCGATCAAAAGAAAAAAATATATTTTTATAATAGAGAAATATGCAAACTTATGGTCAACTCAGTATGGTTTATTTTAAAACTTGATATTTTTTTAGTAATTTTGAGACATTGTTTGAATAGAAAGGGAAAAAAACCTTGCTAGTATTCTCCGTAATAATGATAAGATAAGGTTGTAACATCACAACTGTTTATTTTTAATTATGTGAATATTGAAAACTTTATGTAATCATGTCTTTCATAAATAATGCTGGTAAAACTTTTAATATTTTTTATTTACGTATGATACCTGATATTATTAAAATATTTATTACTCATATTACTATGCTAATAAATTGCCTGACGGAAATCTTTCTAAATAACTTGAGATAATGAAGCAAAAAAAAAAAAAAAATTACAAATTACAAAGAATGAATAGCCTAAAAATGAAAGTAGCGTATGAAATTTTTTTTTAGCTGCATAGAATTTTATTATTCGGTTTACTCTGATATATTAGGAGAAGATAAAGGAGATTTCTATTAAACCTTTTTTAAAGCTTAATAGAAAAAAAATTATTAATTTTAAAAAATCAAAGGAAGAAAAAAATGATTTTATTAAGATAAAGTTAAAAAATTGCTTAAACATTTTTAAAGACATAACTTTGTATGCTTTAATGTACAATCATAAAAAACGCATGAAAAGGCTATGTTTCTTTTCAAAAACAATTTTAATTTTATTTTAAATAAAAGGATTATGAAAAATCTAGCATGTATTATTCAAATTTGCAAAATCAGCCTTGTTATAATTTATATGCTATTTTAGATATGGTAGGGGCCGAGTGGTTAGCGCTCTGGCTCTCGGTACCACAGGTTTCGAGTCCCGGCGATGCCATGGATGTTTGTAGTAGTTCGAATCCACTTTAAACTGTAGGTACCGGTGGTCTGTTTAGCACACATGTGCAGAAAATTACCTTAGAGCGAGAAATCAAATCAAATCAAACCAAACCAAACACCCCGACTCGTGGCTCGGTGATAAATAGCGTTGCTGGTGAGCATTAGGCTGGAGGTTCAATCAGCTGGTGAGTTAGCGCCCTGATGGCCAATTGGCTAGCGCACTGGCTCTTCGGTATACCAGAATTCAGGTTCGAATCCTGGATTGGCATGGATGTTTGTGAGGGGTTCGGAATCCATGTTAAATTGTAGATCCCAGTCTAATTAGCCTAAAGTGTGCAAAAAATGACCGTAGAGCCACAAACGAAATCGCTGGCGACTTTGTTGTAGACACTGTTTCAAAAATGAGGAGGCTATGCGTTTGTAATGTCCAGCATCTTGCCTCGTTAGTGTCACTACCTGGTGGGGTTTTTCCGGTTTTTCTCCCTTACGAGGTAGTTCCCCTAAATGTCTTCCCGGAAGGTACTGCCCTTCTTCTACCTGGAGCAAGCCAAACTTCTACCTTTTCAAGTGCTGCTCCATCAAAAGAGAAGTGGCCTCCTTCCATGAGACCGCACAGGTTTAGGAACATGTTAAAATCCGACTGTCGATCCGACCAAGTGGGATAAGAGAAAAAAAAACGCTTAGAGTTTGTTATGATGATAATAAGTTTTTGTTTAATATATTCACTTGTGACTGATTTTATATATTTTTATTTTCAGTCTACGTATTTATTTGTATAATGTTTACTTAATATTCGTGTTTTGTGGTTCTTTTTTCGTATTTCAAATTTAGTAATCTTAATTATTTTTGTATGATATTTCAATTGAAAAATAAACGTGTTTTTTTTATTATTTATTATTATTATTTATTTATTTTCTAAATTTTAGATTACGGGGATATGAGAAAACAAATCCAGTTAAAATAAATATTATAACAACTTTTCCTATGAAATCTTTCTAAATTCGAGTTTTGTAATTTTGAAATTTTTTTGGTTTTCTCAACAGAGAGAGCCAAAATCTTAGTTTTATTATTATTATTATTATAATTTCCTCTTAATAATTAATAAGACCATGAAAGCAAATAGGCATTAAAATATTATATTTTTTATATATACAACGGAAGAATTTTTAACTAATATTAAGTAATTCAGTTAAATAAAAAATACATATTTCATGGTTTTTTATTTGTAAAAGTAAAATTTTTTTGATATTTAGGTCAAAATAAGCCTTGAATGCTAGTGTTAAAAGAGACTTGTTAGTTAACGCGGTAAAGCTTCTAATATAATAGAAAATGTTTATTTCCTACAAGAATACCGAAAATTATTTATTTTTCTTACAAACGATATCCAATTAAGGAAATTGAAATCATTCAGGGACATTTTTTGGTGAATATTAGTTTCCATCCATTAGAATATTAGTATTATTCCACCGAATAGCATGATATTTTAATTATATGAACAGTAATTAAATAAGATGGTAAACTAAAATGTTTTGAAAATGAAATAAATTTTTTAGAAAATTTTTATATAATGTATTTATTAATTTAAATTAAAATCAATGCCTTCCATTTGAGATACTTCACATAACTGCAGGCAGTGAACGATTTAGTGTAAGTATAATTGAAAAGTTATAGAATTATACAACAACAAAAAGGGTTTAATTATTAGTTCGACAAATAATTTTCTTTAATGATTTAAAAATAAGTTTTAAAAACTGAATTATGTATACTTGTTTCTCAATGGCGCAACAGCCCTTTGCGGGGCCAAGGCCGTCTGCCTGGTGGAAAATTTCGTGACAGGAGATGTTTTTTTTTTTTTTTTATGGTTTGGGGTTGTCAATATACTGTCAATGCACTACAATAATATCAGACCGTGAGATACGGTTTAAGAGGATTCCGAACCACTAGAAACATTCATGGCACCACCGATAATCGAACCCGAAACCTGTGGCACCGAATACCAGAGAACTAGTCACTTGGTTATCAGGTTGCAATTTTATATACAGTCCTTCAAAAAGTATTGGGACAATTGTCAAGCATAACATGTACTGCTATTTATAAAAAAATATTAATCACATTAAAACAAAAAATAAAATTAATCAAGATATAATTTAACATTTCATATGCAGTACATAAGATAAATTTTCTTACTATTTTAGAATAACAATTCGATCTAGCACTTCAAATCTAGAAACTCAATAAGTCTACTGTAATTATTCGCTGGTTCAAGAAGTGTTAAAAACAAGCCTGGTCACACCCTGACAAGATCTATTTGCCAAGGACATACAATGAACGTGAAGAATTGTAGATTGACCTTATTAGCACTTAATTATGGAAGTTTCATGCCTATGTATTACTACTGGTTACCAATTTTAAACAAACGTCCTAAGCGTTGGTCTCTCGGGAATTCACGCCCTCCATCCGCCCTCTCTTAACCTAATGGAAGACTTTTCATTAGCGTGTTCATCTCAAGAATAGACATGTGAACTTTCTGTTCATTTCGTCCATCAGGTTTCGAACTGAGCTTCAGTACAAATGCCCTAACGAGCTAACCACTACGCTGCGTCATACCTCTTTAAGTAAATTGAAACAGTACCATTTTTAATTTGCAATATTATCAACGTCATCATCATCATCATCATCAGTGGCGTAACAGCCCCATGGTGAACCAAGGTCGTGCCTACTGCCAGATTTTGAAACAGGAGAAGTTATCTTTTACGGGGTAGAGTTGTCAGCCCTATGCCCAATTAAATTCACACAGTTCTATAAAAAAAATTATTTTTTAAATGTAATAATTTTTAACAATTCGCAATAGAATATTTATATACTAAATTTTCTTCAACGGCCTGATTGGCCAATTTGGCTGGCCTTTGGTACCACAGACTTCATGTTCGAATCCTGGAGGTAGCATGGATGTTTGCTAGTGGTTCGGAATCCAGTTTAAACTATAGGTCCCGGTCTGCGCGAAAATGACCGAAGAGTGAAAACCAAACCTAAATTTTCTTGAATATATGATAATTCATTTTACAAAATAAATTATCAAATAGCCCATTTACAATAAACAAAAACTCTATATTTCAATTGGTTTTATCTTAATAACAAAGTATCTGAAGCCGGCTATAAATTTTGCCTGAACTGTAATTCAAGAATGCTGTAACACTTTTATTACACATTTTCAACGAGCAAATCTTAATCAGTTCACACTTTCGAATAAGATTCTACTATGTTCGAACAGAATTGGCTATCCCTGACTAATGCAGCAAATGTCCGAACCATTAAAGCGTCCTTAATTTCATATTTGAGCACTTAAAATATTCATGAGTTCAAATGGGTGAAAAGTGGTAATCAGACGACTAGCTTCAAGGAAGGGATATATCTCCAGTCCTTCAACGTTACTCGAATTATTCCTTCAAGATTTCGCCAGAGATTTTCCTTCAAAAGGGATGTTATATATACATGACACAACCGATGAATTCAAACCAAATATCGCGATGGAATATTGAAATTCTAATTGAATATTTGTATATCGCGTGCGAGACCGTCTTGAATTAAAACCTGGAGAGGGAGAATGCGATAACATGGAGCAATGGGTATCAAATGATGAGGCTTTTACGAATTGCTACTCCATCAATGGTCCTTTATCATAGCCTTTGGCGATGGCAATTCGTTTTGTATTGAGACATGTGTCTTGTATAGCCAAAGAATGTTGGCGATTTATCACTTCAGACATTCAGATTGCAATTTGGGGATTGGTTACATTTATAACAGGACGATTAGAATTGGGGATTTGCATTTGAGAAGGAGTTGTTATGGCCATCTTCCAGATGATTGAGCGAGTTGGTTAAAGTAAGTTAAATGCAGATAAATGAAGGGATGCCTTATAAATAAAATTGAGAAATATAAATGGGTAACTTTGACCGTCCTTAGCAATTAGATACTTTAAGCTTATTTTTAATAACTTTTAATAAAGTGACGAAATTATAATTAATCACAAGTATAATACAATACACTGAAAAATAAATAAATTATGCATAAGTAAATAATTCCTATGACAAAAGATTAATTTAATATTCTTCGGCATGATCCCATTTGTGTACTACCAGTACATATATTAGTATAATAAATATATTAGTGATACTTTTGTATTCTAGTAATAGATGACTTGCAATTAGAGAAATGATGGACTCCCGTTTGTAGTGTATTATACTCACTAGTTTCGATAATTTTTATTATAATTATCCGAACATCGTCAGTAAGCCCCGACTCGGAGGTCAGTGATAACATGCGCCGCTGGCGAGCATTAGGGCTGAGGTTCAATTCACAGGTGGCTTTGTTCTAAACACTGTTTCAAAAAGCGAGGAGACTCGATGGGAGGTTCAGCATCTTGCCTCGTTAGGCAGACTACCTGGTAGGAGGAGTTTACCGCTATTTCTTCCATACGATACGCAAATGCATTGTAATTCCCTCCATTTATGAATAGACAGATTGTGCATGGAAATGACCATCCCGCACTGACCATTCGCTAATTTCCTGAGTCTCATTACACATGGTATCTAATATCTGCTATGAGATTTAAGTGACAAGTTGTTCTCATTAGTACAAAACACTAATTGCATGTAACATACACGCATGTACCCCCAACACTACTTGCCTGCTGTCAAATTTGAGTGATGGATTTATTATATACTTCTCAAATAACATACATTAATCTCTCCTGGGAATGAAATGCCTAAGCTCTTCTCGTAGAAAAAATGCTACAGCAGACATCACTTTCATGGATTATCTACAACAGCATTGTCTATAGTTAAGGTTTTGAACTAAATATTTACTGGTGGCTCATAAAATTCCGTACCATGGGCAATATTAATCTGTAAACTGCATATCTTTCCTATTCATAGATGTTTTTTATTTTTTCATTTTCTTATCGAACTTTGGAAATACCCGATATTTTCCATTCCTTTATAAGAGATTATCAAACCAGCTATGGCTCTAGACAATACTGTATAAGTGAACTTCAAATTTAGATCCCGATATATAAAAATATATTTTTTTTATTTTATTCGTAAAAAGATAAATGTGGAAAATATTAAGCGAAGCTTGTTAATATAGTATATTAAAAATAACCGATTTTTATTTTAAATCCAACATGAGTAGGCCATTTATGACTATGTTATAATAAATGAATTGAGGTAATGTTACTCGCGTCCATAGCATATCTTCCAGCTACACGTGTCCCTTGGTAAATGAGTAACGTCAATACAACCCTTGTTTATGGTATAAAGATAACTGTCTAAGTGTTTGCCAGCTGCATTATAAAAAAATAATGATAATAAACTAATTTAAACAGACATTGTCTGTTAGAATTAGTACTATTTGATGTTTTCAGTCTCCCACGACGTTGTATAACTATTTATAAAAAATATCACAAAGTTGATTTTTCATCTCTGTTTTAATATAATTTCTGAATGATATGGCTATTCCTTAAACTAATTAGTTTCTTTCTTTTTACGTCATAAATATTTTTTTTATTTAATGTTTTGGGGTTTTTTTTATTAGAAAATAATACTTTGGTATAAAAATAGCAACATAGGAGAAGATATATTCACTTACGGCAATAAAAAATACCAATTTCATTATCATGTCATTTTAGGTCTTGTACTGGTAACTTTTTCTTTCTTTCTTTCCCCACTGTGTCGTTTGATTATGAATCCCCGAATTGCTTCCTATTTTGTAGATGTACCCCTTATTTCTATTTAAAAAAGGAACTAGTTAGTATTTATTTTCCTGGAATTCATAATTAAATTAAATCTAATCAAGTTTATTTAATTAAATATATTGGTTTTTTTTCCTCTTTTAGATGAAAACAACTGGAATACTACTTTACCAGTAGGGATACAGGAAGATTCTTATTTAAAAAAAACACTTTCTTCTTACTGCATTTACTTCTTTATAATACTGATTAATCTTTATTTTGGGGCCTTAGACTTTTAACAATTCAAATTTTTACTTAAAAAAAAAACGAAATATCTTATATTTTATAAACGCATATATGATCATATATTAAAATAATAAAATGCAACGAAACTCTGCAGTATGCTTAAAAACTATAATAACATAATACAAAAAAATACATGTAAAGAATATAGTGCGCTAAGAAGTATAAAAACGTAACATTTTTATATTTAATTCAAGGAAATACTCTCCAACTACACTAATTTTTAACAAATTCATCATCACCATCATCATTGGCGCAACAGCCCCATGTTGGGCCAAGGCCATCTGGCCTACTGGCAGATTTCGAGACAAGGGATGTTTTCTTTTTACGGGAAGGGTTGTCAGCCTACGTCCAATCTCTATACTACAGACTTGCATACTAGACTCATATTAGACCGGTACCTACGATTAAAGTGGATTCGAACCACTACAAACATCCGTGGTACCACCGAGACTCGAACCCGGAACCTGTGGCACACAGTGCCAGAGCGCTAGTCACTCGGTCATCAGACCCCATTTTAACAAATTACAATACTGTAATTGCGGAAGGAATATAATTTAATATTATGAGATCCATCAATGCATGGATGACTATGATAAATCCGTACATCAGAAAGTTCATGAGTTAGTCTTGGGGCGAAGGGGGTAGATGGTGTAAGCCACCAGATACCATCTCTGGGGTGTTCGAATGAAAGTCATGATGGTAAAATCAATGAAAAGTGTATTTCAGGATGCATGTTCCGTCTGTAATTTATGTGTGTTTTATGGGTTAGAACAATTGTTGATTTATTGGGATAGAACTCCTAGGCTCGATTTTTTCCCAAATGAGAATTTCACTGGCATTCGTCCATACTCAAACAAATAAAAACAAATTATTGAAAGATTGTTTTTATGAGTCGCTTACCCTTTATTTATCGTGAATTTACAAAATTATTCTCTTTTAAATTTCTAGAATGTGTCGATTTCAGATCAAAAATCGTTAACTATTTTAGTTCCTTTCAAAACAATGAATAAATTCGAGAATCGGATTTCCGTTTTATCAGAACTAACCATTTCTAACAAATTAAGATCTTGCTGATATTGAAGATTCCGAGTTAAAGAATTAATATTCTGTGAAGTCCTAACATTCATTTGAATAGATGATTCATGGCATTTAATGTTTGATATTGGGTATATGTTAGTTAAGAACGATATGAAAGATATAAATAAATGAAACGTATCACTAATGAATGTTTCGAAACATTCATTAGTGATGCGTTTATTGCATTTTATTAATTACTTACATGCGCATTTATTGGTTGAAATTAAAAGTAATGGATTATTTTATTTTTAAAATTATGTAGACTTTAATGAAAAATATGACTATATTATTAAAAATAGAATCAAAATAATTATGACATTTAGTGATAAATTATATAGGAAGAAGGGATATGGTACAGTATTTTGTTGTTGTTATCTTTGAACCCATGTGGTCACATGGAAGGAGGGAAAAAGGGGGCAGCTTCTGTTGTGTTGGAGCACACGATGGTAGAAGTCTGACTTGGCCCCATGACCCTGAAGAACTAGAACAGTAGCTTCCGGGAGGACTTTTTAGGGAGAACTACCCAACATTTGCTTATCGTATGGGAGAAAACCAGGAAAACTCCTACCAGCGATCTGACTTCGAAGAAAGATGCGGAACATCCCAAACGACATCGAGACTCCTCGTTTTTTTTTTGAAACAGTGTCTACAACAAAGTCTCCAACGAATTGAACCTCAGCCCTAATACTCAACGCAGATTGCACCTCTGCCATAAGTCGGGCTTACAGTACTTTTAAAAGTAGAAAAAGAATAAACGTTAAGAGCTGCTTTTAAAATAAAGGTTTTCTTTTGTTCTATTTTGAAGGAATTTCACTCGTTGGCAAATAGAAATAGTGTTGGTTTACTTTAGAAAGAGTAGTTTCGATGATGAGCGTGACAAATAAAATGTCTCATTTCGACAATCGCACTGAGAGCTTTTTTTATTATACCATGTAAATAAGAGGTCGTTACAACTGAAAGTCTTAAAAAAAGGAATGCGGAGAGTATTGTCTTCATTTTTCTCTCGTATCTGTACATCCTAAGTAAGGCTGAATCTGCTTCAGATTTGCCGTATCACAAACTAATAACTTCAAGAACAAGTGTGGAATGCAAGGACAAATTCTTATTTATAAATATATACTATTAATAAACATATATAAAGTAATCTACACTTTACATTTGATATATAAAATATTATTAATTTCATGTTTGAAAATTCTTTTTATTACTTTAAAATGATACAATCTCATGATTAAAAAAAATAAGAAATATACTTAAATTGTTTAAATTCGTAAAATGCGACTAAAAAAGCTGGCCATTTCAAGTTAAGGAAATTGTCGTTTATATTTTTACTGTTTCTGGTATATTTCAAAATACTTTTTTACTCTACTTTAGCAAATTGCATTTTAATTATTATGAACCCAACTTTGAACTTTAATATTCGTTATGAATTTTATACTTCTGCAATTAAACACTAAAAGTAAAATTTCTTAAAAAATTTGAACTTAAAAATGAATTTTTTTAAAGTATTTTGCTAAACCTTTTACAAAAATTTTAAGTACCGCTATGCATTCGAAATATTAAGATTTTAAACTAAAAGTTTCAATTAGTTCTTAAAAAAAAAAAAAAATAACTTCACTCAAATAGAATTTATAATAAGCTAAAATAAAATGCATAAAACATTTCTACTCATTAAAGAGGCAGATATTCCTTTCAATAGAGTTGTTTCTCACAAAATGTGCCATTAAAGAATTATCATTAGTGATCCGGTTTTTGTAAAAATTCTAAATGAAAACTTTTCCGTAATGAAATTAGATCCTAAGAGGACATTTCTGCTAAATGGCATAGTTGTTCCAATTCTTTAAAAATTGCTTTTTCTCATGGTCTAATAGATCATGGGAAGAAAAATAATAAAAGGGTCTCTTTAGAAAGGTTCCGTCAAATTTTTATTCTTGCAGAGCATTAGTGAGGAATTCTCTTAGACTAATGTACCTTAATAACTACATTCCATAATTAAAGAAAGAAAACATACCCTATTCTGAGTTTTACCGCCAAAAGTGCGCAGAAGAACTAAATAAAACTTTAAGACGCGCATGCTACTACTTTTTCCTTTTCTGAAGTCGCCAAATTCTTTTCAAGTAAAATTTGAACGAGTCCTTTCTTCTTTTCCTCATAAAATCAACCTAAAAGATTTTATTAGCAAAGTGAATGGAACTATATTGTGTGGATAATTTTTTTTTTTTTACACATAATTGCATTTTGAATTAATTTTTTTTCCGAATTTATGCTTACAACCCGGAAACAAACGGTCAATCGAGCGAATATCGCGACAAAGGTGAAGCAAGACCGAATAGAGACAGCCAAAGTCACTAAAATTTCTTCGATTACCGTGGTGTGGTGCGTTATAAATTCCTTCCGCCGGGCCAAACTGTCAACAAGGAATATTATTTGACTGTCAAGCGTCGTTTGCGTGAAGCTATTCACAAAAAGAGGCCACATTTATGGAAAGACGACTGTTGGTTTTTGCATCACGATAATAAGCCAGTTCACACTATATTGATTCTTCGTGACTTTTTCGCCCAAATTGAATTCGCCCATATCGTTCCACAACCACCGTATTCACCTAATTTAGCACTGTGTGACTTCTAGCTATTCCTAAACGTCTTTTGAGTTCACTCGGGAAGAGTTTCAACATGAAACGACGCGCGCTTTGAAGGCCATCCTTGCTGATGACTTTTTAGCATGCATTGAGGATTGGAAAAAACGTTGTCATAAGTGCATTGTGTCCGGATGGGATTACTTTGAAGGCGAGGAAATAAATTTAGAAGAATAAATAAAGATTTTTGAAAAACATAATTGATTTTACTTTTTGGGCACAGTAGTATAAGAATCCTGCCAAATTTGTATCCTTAGAGAGCATTAGTGAAGAATTCTCTTTGACTAATGTACCTTAATAACTACATTCCATAATTCAAGTGAGGAAACTTTCCCTCGGCCGAGTTTCGCAGCCAAAAGTGCGCAGAAGAACCCAATAAAACTTCCAAACACGCATGCAACTTTTCCTTCTTCGGCAATTCTTTTCAAGTAAAACTTAAACGAACCCTTTCTTCTTTTTCCTAATAAAATCAACCCAAAAGACTTCATTAGGAAAGTGAATGGACTGTACTGTGCGGGGAATTTTTTTACACAGCTCCATTGCGTAACAAAACTGCTTTCTAAATTACGTTGGAGACTTGGGTGTTTACAATGGGTTGCAATCCATTATCCATGTGATTTCGGCCAGTTAACCAGAACCGGTCCCTTTGCGAGAGAGGTATTTATAAATCTGCCTGACAATGGAAACAATCCCGAAATTACTATGCGGGCGCATCCATCTAATTTCCGGTTTTTGCTTCATTCGGGTCGTAAAAATTTGATGGGTCGCCCGTTTTATAAGGGAAATAAAACGGTGATTATCAGCGAAATGAGACTAATGATTTTCTGTCCCGAAAGGTTAAAGTAACATTCGGTTTTTGAAATATAATAAAAGCAAAAAGAAATTTAAAAGACCATTCATTTGAAAGAACATAAAAGACATTAGCTTAAGGTATTGACTTTCTTGGCTCCAACCCACTTTTATGATGTTCAAACATTAAAGTGAATCAAAAATATGTTGACCTTATTACACTTTTAAATGGGGCCTGAATGGCCGAGTGGCTAGCGCTCTGGCGCTTGGTATCACAGGTTTCGGGTTCAAGTACCGGCGGTGCCATGGTTGTTTGTAGTGGTTCGAATCCACTTTAAAAGTAGGTCCCGGTCTAATAGGATCGTAGAGCGTTGCGGGGGCATTGTTACTCCACGTCCGTGGCTTATCTTCAAGTTACACGCCCCCTGGGTAATGCAAAGTGAGTACGTCTGTGCAGCACTTGCCTTAAGGCATCAAGACCAAGCTGTCTATGTTTGCCAGCTGCATTAGAAAGAAAAAAATTACACTTTTAAATAAATCTATAATAAATAATATATGTTTATATATATTTTTGAAACTCAGTCCAAAAGTATCTATATGTTATGTATATATATTTTTCCCTAAAAGTATATATATATAAGCAGGTCTTTACTCAGGGGCTGTCAGGCTTGAGCCTCATTCTAAACCCATAAGTGGAAATTGTGCACGTATTCAAACTTATTGCTTCTTACCACTTAAGCCCGTGTGATTTTTTGTTAAAAATTTAAAAAGCAAAGCAAGTATATATTAAAAGCAAAAAAAAGAATTTTAAAAGACCATTCATTTTGTAGAAGATAAAAGACATTAGCTTAAGGTATTGACTTTCTTTGGCTCCAACCAACTTTTGTGATATCAAAGCATTAAGTGAATCAAAAATTTGCTGCCCATATTACACTTTTATATAAATGTATAATAAATAATACGTGTTTTAATAGGGTTGAAAAACTCAATCCAAAAGTATATCCATATGTTATGTATACATATTTTTTTCCCAAAAGTATGTATATAATTAGACCTTTACCCGGGGGGGGGGGGGCTGGTGGCCTTCTAAGCTCAGTAGTGAAATGTGTGCATGTATTCAAACTTGTGGCCTCCTTAATACTTAGGTCCAATTGTTTTTTTTTTGTTAATATTTAGTATTTCAATAAATCAGTGGTGTTTTTCTTTCGAAGTCAATTTTATAATCGCACATGAATTTGTTGATTGAGCTAGTATTTATCTGGTTTAATTTTGTTAAATATTCGTCAAAACATTGAAGTTGACGCACACGTTGAAATCGATGAGCTGGCAAAAGTGAAAAGGAATTTTAATTTTAATTTATAAATTATTTCATTCTTTTTAGAAATTGAATATTTATTTTTATACAATACTTCTCAGTTTCAATGTTCACTTTCTTGCATAAATTCATCATCATTGGCGCAACAGCCCCACGATGGGACAAGGCTGTCTGCCAAGTGGCAAATTTCGAGACAGATGTTTTCTTTTTACGGGGTAGAGTTATCAGCCGTACGCCTAACGCTCTATAATCTAAGCATCCATGGCATCGCCGGAACTCGAACCCGAAACCTGTAGCATCGAGTACCAGAACGCTAATCCCTCAGCCATCAGGCCCCATCGCGTGTCTTTATCCAACCTAATTTCGTACTTTTAAAGCTGATGATTAAGCTTAAGTCATTGATTTTTCGTAATAACACACATTGATATACAGATGTGCGTAATAACACACATTGATATACAGATGACTATATTTGATCAGGGGACTGTATAATAAAATATATTAAATACAACTTACAAATTAGCAGATGACAGTATTAAGTAGTACTTATATCTCATGATTATTATCCATACTGCTGTTTTATAAGCATGGCTAATAATCGTGAGATATAAGTACTGTTTAAAATAAATGTTCGTTAATTATAATGCGATTTACATAATATAAATCATTACGTTTTTATTGAGGTTTTTATTTTACTTCAAACCGACATAGGAAAGAAGAAGCTATACTAAATGTGTATGGTAAACCCTCCCAAAATGTTATTCGCATTGATATACAGATGTACTAAAATACTCCGTAATAAATGGAACAAAATAAATAAATAGATTTAGCTTATCACGCAAGACACTACATTATAATTTAGAATAATAGAAGCGAGTCTAATGCGATATCGTTTTTACTTCCCGAGTCGACATACCAATACTACCGGAGTGTTATCTCTCATTGAATTCGCATAGGAAAAGAAAATATCTTTCCGTAAACACTATTCACTGGGAGAAAGAACGAAAAAAAAAAAAAATGGAGCGCGCGATGAAGTATTATTTGAAAGTGTAGAGACATAACAATCCTTTTTTCTTCCATTTCCAATACTATTGACGTTTTCCAGAGGAATAAAAAGTAATTCCATGACATCTTCAGAAAATGTAGACTACGTATTCTGACAGAACATTTTTTCGTGCTACATGTCGATCCATTCTGTATATATTATTTTACAGAATCATTATTTTATACTTCCTACTTTGGGATTCAAACATTTTGACTTGAAATTTTGAATAAGAATGTCTAAAGAAGTTTTTAAACAGTGGTTTTAGTTTGACTAAACTAAATACGCCATCATAGCTTCGTTATATTGAATTTATAATAGAAGTTGCTTCAATAAACTACAAAAGCTTCTAATTAATTTGGGGAAAAAAATATTCAATAAAAATTTTTAAGAAAAGATTAATTTAAGAAAGTTTTATGAAATTCTTGATATAACATGGTTTCCTGCTAATAAATTGATTATATTTTTATGTTCTTTTTAAAATGTAAAAGCTTTTTTCTCCATTTATTGGGAAGGTAAAGTTACAGTTGATGAATATTGGGTGCAACAAAAGTAATTGATTAAAAAATATTTATTGTAGAATCAAAATTTTTCAGAAGCGATTATCTATGAATTACTTAACAGATTTTATGAAATTTATCGGAGACTTTGATGGAAATTAACTCGAATTTTAGTATGTTAAACAAATATCCGTGTTTGATGGCCGAATGACTAGCGCTCTGGCGGCTCCGTGGCGCAGGTTCGGTTTCAAGTCCCTGAGGTGCCATAGATGTTTGTAGTAGTTCGGAATCCACTTTAAACTATAAATCCTAGTTTAATATGATTCTAGAGCAGGAGTGGCCAACCCAAATGTTCTTGCCGGCCATTTTAGAAATGCATCCTAACTCGGCTGGCCACATATAAAATTATATATCCTCATATTAGATTTAGACCCACTATAGACTTTTTTTGGAGTGAAAAATTAAAACCTAATGAGTTTTTATTTTTGTGTTTACTATTATTCTTACATGTAAATATAGATAATATAATAATAATGATGCTAAACGCACATTGTAAAGAAATATATAACACTAAAAATGAAATATAAAAAACATTTCATTCTTTTTATTTTGCTGATATTGATATCATTACTAAATATTTATTTTACTAGAGCGATATTTGTTTCTCCACTCATCATGAGTTCGAAGAATATAATTTAATCATTCTGCAAACTCATACATAAAAACAGGCAATATCATTTTATAAAGTCAAAATTAATTTCGGCAGTTAATTTTTGAATATATGGATGCCCACATAATGTATTTTTAATACATTGGTTTTTCCTACTTTGGCCTTTATAAAATAAATATATTGTAAAAAAGTATGATAAATCTCACTGACCGGAAAAATATACAAGGCGGGCCGCAGGTTGGCCACCCCTTCTGTAGAGTGTTGGGCGTAGGGATAACTCTTTCCAATAAAAAAAAAACCATTTTCTGTCTCGAAATCTGCCAGTAGACAGACGGCCTTGGCCTACCATGGAGCTGTTACGCCAATTAAGAAGAAAGAAACATATATCTAATTCTATGAAAATTTTCGATGGTTTTTAAAAAACTTTCTTTCCTTTTCATTCCATTCATTTTACACAATTTCTCTTTTAAAAAGAATTAAAAAACAAAAATTTCCAAAAGGAACAAATGTAGTCCTTGTCGGCAAATGTAATGTACATCTGATTCTAAAGTAAGAGGTTAATATTTAATCTTACAGCAAACATCATTGATACTATACATTTGTGTAAGGAAGTATTTTCAATCTCTGTTTCCTACACATAAGATTCTGGAAAAAGCATTAACGTAATATTCCATGTTTCTCAGTGATATGCATAATACATGTAAACCATTACACGGAACTTCATGCTGAAAATCGATCGTATTTATTTTAAATATGATTCATTGGTTTTAACTTTGCAAATCAACTACTAAAACTTAATCTCCTTTTGCCAATTTAATAATCTATTACACTCATGGCTAGCAAACGACTTTTCATATATGGCAATTATTTATTTATATAAAGTGAAATAAATCGTATTGATTTAAATAAATTTATTATTTAAATTCAGCACTGCAATCATTTCAGCTAGTCTTTTAAAAATTGGTTTGCTTGTCTATCTTTCTCTTTAAAAAATAAATATTTTTCATACTAAAAATTCCTTTGTAAAATAAAAAACAATGTTAAATGAACCGTTTTAAAACCATCTTACAAAAAGAATTGCAGAAAAATAAGGTATTCGAAAGATACGTGAAAAATGGTGTTTACTGATTCATGGCACTAATGAGCACGGTGGCAATTAAACACATTAATCTTACTAATTGATCTAAGAGTGTTTTAATTAATCATGTATTCGTCATTTTTGTAAGACTACTTACGTTGGTACAGCAAAAATGGGAACCTATAGAATACAAGTCATAAAACGATGTTATTAACCTCTCTTATTAGTTGAAAGAAAAAGCGCAATGAAAGTTGCTATAGATGTAATTTTGGCCAGGTGAAGCAATTAATAGTTCAGATCTTTTTTTTTTTCTTAGCTTAACAGCCCCATGGCGGGCCAAGGTCGTCTGCTCACTGACAGATTTCGAGACAGCAGATGTTTTTTTTTTTTTTACGGCTAAGGTTGTTAGCCCTACATCCAACGATCTACAGTCATAATAGACCGGGACCAACGGTTCAAAGTGTATTTTGAACCATTACAGCATGCAAGGCATGGCCGGGACTCGAATTAGAAATCTGTGGCACCGTACGCCAAAGTGCTAAATTAATAGTACTGATAGTCAATCTAATTCAACTTTTCATTTCATCTTTGGGAATTGAGAAGTAATGCTTTTCAAATATCTCACAATAAAAGACGGAGGCTTAAAATAGCTGAAGATTCGATGTTTTGCATTCAACTAAGAATGTGAACATTGCATTAGGCAAAACATCGTAAAAATTCATACATTTTTATTGAATAAAAAAATCTTATATGTACAATAACTAATTACTAATTACAATAACTAATAATTATGTTAGTTTTTAATGAATTTTTAAAAGTGTCAAAGGTTTTTGTCTATTTTGTATATTAAATGTATGCAAGGTTTTTGTCTATTTCGTATATTAAATGTATGCTAAAGGTTTTTGTCTATTTTGTATATTAAATGTATGCAAAAGGTTTTTGTCTATTTTGTATATTAAATGTATGCAAAAGGTTTTTGTCTATTTTGTATATTAAATGTATGCAAAAGGTGTTTGTCTATTTTGTATATTAAATGTATGCAAAAGGTTTTTGTCTATTTTGTATATTAAATGTATGCAAAAGGTTTTTGTCTATTTTGTATATTAAATGTATGCAAAAGATTTTTTCTATTTTGTATATTAAATGTTTGCAAAAAGTTTGTCTATTTTGTATATTAAATGTTTGCAAAAAGTTTGTCTATTTTGTATATTAAGTGTATGCAAAAGGTTTTTGTCTATTTTGTATATTAAGTGTATGCAAAAAGTTTTTGTCTATTTTGTAAATTAAATGTATGCAAAAGTTTCTAATTATTAAACATGTTATGTATGAACATATTTTCCAGCTATGAAACGTGTAATATTCATAAAAATGCCAAAGTGACCAGCAAAAATGTTTTTACCATTAAAATGTTATTGCAAATATTATCTATCATTTAAATATTATCGCAAATATTTTAGCCATTAAAATAATATCTTAATTATTAACATGAAGTTTCCCTGGTGTGAGATAAACGACATCCGCAAAAAATAATAAGAAACAAAGGAAATATATGACTTGTACAAAATTCATTCTTCTAATACCAACAATATCAAATCACTTTAATTTTATTCTCTTTTGTATATTTACAAAATTCTTGAAGAAATCCTATCATGGATGAAATTTAAGAGAGTGTCGTCGTCAAAAAACTTCAGGAAGAAAGCATATTTGTGTGCTGCATGAATAAAGGTTGTAGTTGAATAAATTACAACACTGATTGATGAGAGCTCAGTTAATGGAAAACTCAGATTACATTGTAATTTTTGCTGCTAATCCTAATGTCTCGGCGGATATTGAGTTCGGTTGATGTGTTCGTAACTAACTTTTGTTTCAGGATTTATCTGCTGTTACTGGCGTGCTATTTAGTCCCTTACCTGGTGGTAGGTAGTTTATATCATAAGTGGAATAGTCTTAGAATTAAAAAAAAAATACTTTTTCGTTGCATTTTTATAAATGCAATTTTCATTGAGACTAATGCATAAAATTTCTTATAGTTTTCGCAATGCAACTATATTTTGTTGACATTTCATTATTATTTTTCAGATGGGAGTGAGGAGGTGTGGAACCACTCGGCCATCACCCGGTGCCGGCGTCATGGCTCTCGTTCTGTTCGCACAGCGGTCTGCGTCTTCTACTTCAGGCGAATCTACTTGGAGAGGAAGCACCGGGGTCCGATGGGGGTAGGAGATCTCATTTCTTGAAATTAAGATTTTATGTTTCTTATTCTGTTCAATGTTTAGGAACACAATCTTCAATTTCAATTATTAATGTTCAATAAATTATGAAGAATTTGGTTTGACTTTTTTTTTCTCATTGATCTTCAAAAAGCACCACTAGTTCAAAAGGGATAGAAGAGATCATTACAAGGTGTCAAACTCCTAGCGGTTAATGATTTATTTGCTGAAAAGTACTGATGTAAAAAGGTTTCTGTATATTAAAATTAAATTATTCCCATACATGGATTCTTCTGCCTGCTTAATCGTCTTCTTCCAAGTGACAACTTTATTAACTACAACTTTATTAAATGCATGCAAAAAAGAAAGGGAAACCAAAATGGCGAAAGCTTATAACTGAAAGTAAAAATTGACAAATGGAAGGTCATATAAAGAACCATCAGTAGAAATATCTGATTCAGCATTTGCAGTAATATTCTAAATTATGTACTAATACTCATACTCTAAGTATTTTGTAATATTTTAAATTATATAGTGCAATGAGACTTATGAAGGTAAATCATTTCACTCAATACTTTTCTTTTTTTTTTTTTTTTCCAAAACACGCTTTTAAATATGTTCTTTATAATTCATTGTTTATTTATACCGCAAAAAATCCATGTGAGAATAATTTTCTGTGGAAGCAATTCTCAAGCGAGAAATTTTATGCTTACATCATTACAAACATCACATTTTATTATAAGGCAAATGCATTATACAATCCTATCCGAAATTTTATATGCAAATAAGAAGGAGAGAACGCTTATATTTGAAAGCAGAAATTGACATCGACAAATGAAAGGTCATATAAAGAACCATCAGTGGAAATATCTGATTCAGCAAGCATTTGCAGAAAATAAGGCGCCGACATATCGTAGGGAAAAAAGTAATTTTGTGGTATTCGCATCCAAAACGAGAAACACATTGTGAGGAATGATGAAAAAAGGAAATATTTTTAACAAATTGCATCCATCTCCTTTGAAGAAAATTTAAGAAATGAAAGCAAGCATTTCTTTTTCTTTTCTTTTCTTTTTTTTTTTTATTTATGGATCGGTGTTCAGAATCACTTTTTTCCCTTTTTTCTTGAAATAAATCTGCTCAGATAACTAAATGTTCTTCCTGTAGAAAAAAAAAGAATGTTTCACCTTTTCGTCGAATGAAAAAAAAAAAAATGTATTCGTTGTAGAAAAATTTATTCATAAAAAAAGTCATCGCTTTTTATCTTGTAAAAACTATCGTGCAGCGAGGTGAAAAAAATTATTGCCGACTTTTACAGTCAGGTATGAAAATAAAAGTTTTTGCAGAAGAAGTCATTAAAAAATTAAAAAGAATATTCGATACAATCAATTATATTTCTAAATTAATTATTTAACCAAAAACTACCCGTGAGAAAAAAAAATTAATTCTTTGTCGGTACGATGAAGAATTCTAGTAAAAAATCTAATTTTTGTCGTTGAACTTCGGTTTCTGTGGACTACTCTTTGGCTACATGTATTAGACCATGAAGATCAGGACTCCTGTAGCCAAAGATACATAAATTTGATTTAACATGAAATCTAGATATTTTTTAATGCATTTTTTCCTTAATTTATTAAAATTTCTAATTAGATAAAAATACATTAAAATAATGAAGTAAAAATATATTTTATTTGTATACTGATTCTACATTTTCCTCTATTCAATTTGAATGATTAAAATTTTTGCTCAACGATAAAAGAATGTTCGAAAAAGAAATCAAGACTGGTAGTAGCCTATTACATCGATTGATACAACAGCATTATTGCTTATTAGTCGATTAATACTACGGTATTAATGCTTATTACATCGATTTATAATATTGCTTATAACATCGAATTATTTGCTTATTACTCCATTTTAAACATTATTGATTACTTCCATTTATATTATAATTTATTTATTATATCAATTTATAGTACAGTATCTTTGCTTATTTGTTATGATGGATATCAAAATGCATATTTTTTACCTTTTAAGTTAATGCAGCTAGCAATACAGAGACAGTTAATCCTATGCTGCTGTAAGCAAGGGCTGCGCTGCTGTTACTTATTTAGCACATACGCAGGGGCACGTGTGCTTGAAGATATGCTACGGATGAAGGTAACACTACCCCAATTCCTTTTATTATAACATAGTCATAAACGTTCTAGTCATGGTGCGAGTAACACTTCCCTCACAACGCTCTACGATCCTATTGGATCAAGACGTGCGTTTTAAAGTGGAATCAAATCACTCCAAACATCTATGACACCACCGGCACTCAACCTGAAATCTGTGGTACCAGAAGCGCTGAGCGCTTAGCAACTAGGCCATTCAGGCTCCTCAATTCCTTTCTTTTTTAAAAGGGGAAATCAATTCCCTTTCTTTTTCCAAAAACACGTTTTGAACATTGTTCTTTATAATTCTTCGTTTATTTATAGCACAGAAATCCATGTGAGAATAATTTTCTCTGAAAGCAATGCTCATGGAAGAAATTTTATGATTACATCATTACAAACATCACATTTTATTATCGTAGCAAATGCATTATACAATCCTATCTAAACTTTTATATGCAAATAAGAAGAGGAGAACGCTTCTATCTGAAAAGAAATTGACATCTGACAAATGAAGGTCATATAAAGAACCATCAGCGGAAATATCTGATCAAGCATTTGCAGTCATATTCTAAATTATGTACTAATACTCATACTCTAGGCCTGACTGGCCGATTGGCTAGGCGCTCTCTGGCGCTCGGTACCACAGTTTTCGGGTTCGAGTCCCGGCGGCACCATGGATGTTTGTAGTGGTTCGGAATCCACTTTAAACCGTAGGTCCCGGTCCTAATCGGATCGTAGAGTGAGGCATTGTTACTCCGCGTCCGTGGCTTATCTTCAAGTTACCATGACACGCGCCCTCTGGGTAATGCAAAGTGAGTAACGTCTGTGCAGCGCTTGCCTTAAGGCATCCAAGACCAAACTGCCTAAGTGTTTGCCAGCTGCATTATAACAAAAAAAAATTCTCATACTCTAAGTAATTTGTAATATTTTAAATTATGTAATGTAGCGAGTTTTGTGAAGGTAAATCATTTTACTCAGTCCTTTCTTTTCTAAAAAAAGACACGTTTTCAAAAAAGTTCTTTATATTTATAGTACAGAAATATATGTGAGAATAATTTTTGTGGAAGCAATGCTCATGGAAGAAATTTTATGCTTACATCATTACAAACATCACATTTTATTATCCGGCAAATGCATTATACAATCCTATCAAACTTCTATATGCAAATAAGAAGGGAAGAACGCAGCTTATATCTGAAAGTAAGAAATTGACCTCGACACATGAAAGGTCATGGCAAAGAACCATCAGTGGAAATATCCGAGTCAGCAAGCATTTTGCAGAAAATAAAGCCTATTTTGCCTATTTTGTATATTTAATGTATGCAAAAGGTTTTTGCCCTATTTTGTATATTTAATGTATGCAAAGGTTTTTGCCTATTTTGTATATTTAATGTCTGCAAAAGGTTTTTGCCTATTTTGCATATTTAATGTATGCAAAAAGGTTTTGCCTATTTTGCATATTTAATGTATGCAAAGGTTTTTGCCTATTTTGTATATTTAATGTATGCAAAAGGTTTTTTTGCCTATTTTGTATATTTAATGTATGCAAAAGGTTTTTGCCTATTTTGCATATTTAATGTATGCAAAGGTTTTTGCCTATTTTGTATATTTAATGTATGCAAAAGGTTTTTGCCTATTTTGTATATTTAATGTATGCAAAAAGGTTTTTTTTGCTCTATTTTAAACGTATATTTAATGTATGCAAAAGGTTTTTTTGCCTATTTTTGTATATTTAATGTATGCAAAAAGGTTTTTGCCTATTTTAAATGTATATTTTATAATGTATGCAAAAAGTTTTTTGCCTATTTTGTATATTTAATGTATACAAAAAGTTTTTAATTATTACACATGTTATGTATGAACATATTTTCCAGCTATGAAACGCGTAATATTCATAAAAATGCCAAGTGACCAGGAAAAATGTTTTTACCAAGTTACATTTGCCATTAAATGTTATTGCAAAATATTATCTATCATTTAAATATTATCGCAAATATTTTAGCCATTAAAATAATATCTTAATTATTAACAAGAAGTTTCCTGGTGTGAGATAAACAACATCCGCAAAAAATAATAAGAAACAAAGGAAATATATGACTTGTACAAAATTCATTCTTCTAATACCAACAATATCAAATCACTTTAATTTTATTCTCTTTTGTATATTTACAAAATTCTTGAAGAAATCCTATCATGGATGAAATTTAAGAGAGTGTCGTCGTCAAAAAACTTCAGGAAGAAAGCATATTTGTGCTGCATGAATAAGGGTTGTAGTTGAATAAATTACAACACTGATTGATGAGAGCTCAGTTAATGGAAAACTCTGATTACATTGTAATTTTTGCTGCTAATCTAATGTCTCGGCAGATATTGAGTTCGGTTGATGTGTTCGTAACTAACTTTTTGTTTCAGGATTTATCTGCTGTTACTGGAGTGCTATTTAGTCTCTTACCTGGTGGTAGGTAGTTTATATCATAAGTGGAATAGTCTTACATACATAAAAAAAATACTTTTTCGTTGCATTTTTATAAATGTTTTCTTCATATAGTTTTCGCAATGCAACTATATTTTGTTGACATTTCATTATTATTTTTCAGATGGGAGTGAGGAGGTGTGGAACCACTCGGCCATCACTGCCGGTGCCGGCGTCATGGCTCTCGTTCTGGTCGTCACAGCGGTCTGCGTCTTCTACTTCAGGCGAATCTACTTGGAGAGGAAGCACCGGGGTCCGATGGGGTAGGAGATCTCATTTCTTGAAATTAAGATTTTATGTTTCTTATTCTGTCAATGTTTAGGAACACAATCTTCAATTTCAATTATTAATGTTCAATAAATTATGAAGAATTTGATTTGACTTTTTTTTTTCCATTGATCTTCAAAAAGCACCACTAGTTCAAAAGGGATGGAAGAGATCATTACAAGGTGTCAAACTCCTAGCGGTTAATGATTTATTTGCTGAATAGTACTGATGTAAAAAAGGTTTCTGTATATTAAAATTAAATTATTCCCATACATGGATTCTTCTGCCAGCTTAATCGTCTTCTTCAAGTGACTTACTAACTACAACTTTAACTTTATTAACTACAACTTTATTAAATGCATGCAAAAGAAAGGAAAACCAAAATGGCGAATGCTTATAACTGAAAGTAAAATATTGACATCGACAAATGGAAGGTCATATAAAGAACCATCAGTAGAAATATCTGATTCAGCATTTGCAGTAATATTCTAAATTATGTACTAATACTCTTACTCTAAGTATTTTGTAATATTTTAAATCATATAGTGCAATGAGTTTTATGAAGGTAAATCATTTCACTCAATACTTTTCTTTTTTTCAAAACACGCTTTTAAATATGTTCTTTATAATTCATTGTTTATTTATACCGCAAAAATCCATGCGAGAATAATTTTCTGTGGAAGCAATTCTCAAGCGGAAATTTTATGCTTATCATTACAAACATCACATTTTATTATAAGGCAAATGCATTATACAATCCTATCCGAAATTTTATATGCTAATAAGAAGGAGAGAACGCTTATATTTGAAAGCAGAAATTGACATCGACAAATGAAAGGTCATATAAAGAACCATCAGTAGAAATATCTGATTCAGCATTTGCAGTAATATTCTAAATTATGTACTAATACTCTTACTCTAAGTATTTTGTAATATTTTAAATCATATATGCAATGAGTTTTATGAAGGTAAATCATTTCACTCAATACTTTTCTTTTTTTTTCAAAAACACGCTTTTAAATATGTTCTTTATAACTCATTGTTTATTTATACCGCAAAAATCCATGCGAGAATAATTTTCTGTGGAAAATTCTCAAGCGAGAATTTTATGCTTACATCATTACAAACATCACATTTTAATATAAGGCAAATGCATTATACAATCCTATCCGAAATTTTATATGCAAATAAGAAGGAGGCAACATTTGACATCGACAAATGAAAGGTCATAAAAGAACCATCGGGGGAATATCCGAGTCAGCAAGCATCTGCAGAAAATAAAGCGCCGACATATCGTAGGGGAAAAAAAGTAATTTTGTGGTAATCCAAAATGAAAAACATTGTGAGGAATGATGAAGTATTTTTAACAAATTGCATCCATCTCCTTTGAAGAAAATTTAAGAAATGAAAGCGAAGCATTTCTTTTTTCTTTTCTTTTTTTTTTTTTTTTTTTTTTTTAAGGATCGGTGTTCGAATCACTTTTTCCCCTTTTTTCTTGAAATAAATCTGCTCAGATAACGAAATGTTCTTCCTGTAGAAAAAAATAATGTTTCACCTTTTCGTCGAATGAAAAAAAATGTATTCGTTGTAGAAAAATTTATTCATAAAAAGTCATCGCTTTTTTACTTGTAAAAACTATCGTACAGCGAGGTGAAAAAATTATTGCCGACTTTTACAGTCAGGTATGAAAATAAAAAAAGTTTCTGCAGAAGAAGTCATTAAAAATTAAAGAATATTCGATACAATCAATTATATTTCTAAATTAATTATTTAACCAAAAACTACCCGTGAGAAAAAAAAATTAATTCTTTGTCGGTACGATGAAGAATTCTAGTAAAAAGTAATCTAATTTTTGTCGTTGAACTTCTGTTTCTGTGGACTACTCTTTGGCTACATGTATTAGACCATGAAGATCAGGACTCCTGTAGCCAAGATACATAAATTTGATTTAACATGAAATCTTGATATTTTAATGCATTTTTTTTCCTTAATTTATTAAAATTCTAATTACATAAAATACATTAAAATAATGAAGTAAAAAATATTTTATTTTATTTGTATACTGATTCTACATTTTCCTCTATTCAATTTGAATGATTAAAATTTTTGCTCAACGATAAAAGAATGTTCGAAAAGAAATCAAGACTAGTAGTAGCCTATTACATCGATTGATACAACAGCATTATTGCTTATTAGTCGATTAATACTACGGTATTAATGCTTATTACATCGATTTATAATATTGCTTATAACATCGAATTATTGCTTATTACCTCCATTTTAAACATTACTGATTACTTCCATTTATATTAGAATTTATTTATTATGTCAATTTATAGTACAGTATCTGTGCTTATTTGTTATGATGGATATCAAAATGCATATTTTACCTTTTTAAGTTAATGCAGCTAGCAATACAGAGACAGTTAATCCCCATGCCATAAGCAAGGGCTGCGCTGCTGTTACTTATTTAGCACTACGCAGGGGCACGTGTAGCTTGAAGATATGCTACGGAGGAGGAGTAACACTACCCCAATTCCTTTATTATAACATAGTCATAAACGTTCTAGTCATGGTGCGAGTAACACTACCCTCACAACGCTCTACGATCTATTAGATCAAGACGTGCGTTTTAAAGTGGGCTCAAATCACTCCAAACATCTATGACACCACCGGCACTCAACCCTGAAATCTGTGGTACCAAGCGATAGACACTAGGCCATTCAGGCACCTCAATTCCTTTCTTTTTAAAAAAGGGGGAAATCAATTCCTTTCTTTTTTTTTCAAAAACTCGTTTTGAACATTGTTCTTTATAATTCTTCGTTTATTTATAGCACAGAAATCCATGTGAGAATAATTTTCTCTGAAAGCAATGCTCATGGAAGAAATTTTATGATTACATCATTACAAACATCACATTTTATTATCGTAGCAAATGCATTATGCAATCCTATCCAAACTTTTATATGCAAATAAGAAGAGGAGAACGCTTATATCTGAAAGTAGATATTGACATCGACAAATGAAAGGTCATATAAAGAACCATCAGCGGAAATATCTGATAAAGCATTTTGCAGTCATATTCTAAATTATGTACTAATACTCATACTCTAGGGCCTGAATGGCCGAGTGGCTAGCGCTCTGGCGCTCGGTACCAGTTTTTGGGTTCGAGTCCCGGCGGCACCATGGATGTTTGTTTGCAGTGGTTCGGAATCACTTTAAACCGGGTCCCTGTCCTAATCGGATCGTAGAGCGTTGCGGGGGCATTGTTACTCCACGTCCTTATCTTCGTTACAAGGCCTGGGTAATGCAAAGTGAGTAACGTCTGTGCAGTGCCCTCATCAAGACCAAGCTGTCTAAGTGTTTGAACAAATATATATATATAGTATTTATAAATGAAGCTAAGGAGGATGTTGAAGCTGATTTGATGTATATTTTGGTGGGATTGCGCTATTATTTTGTGAATGGTAGATATTCTATCTGAATTTTTTTTGTCGCATATCTTATAGGAAATTCAAGACCAAGCTTATGCGTGGTGTCTTATTCAGTGTTGTTCATGCCAGCGTTTGCATTTAGAACAAAAAAAATTCTCATACTCTAAGTAATTTGTAATATTTTAAATTATGTAATGTAGCGAGTTTTGTGAAGGTGTAAATCATTTTACTCAGTCCTTTCTTTTCTAAAAAAAGACACGTTTTCAAAAAAGTTCTTTATATTTATAGTACAGAAATCCATGTGAGAATAATTTTCTGTGGAAGCAATGCTCATGGAAGAAATTTTATGCTTACATCATTACAAACACCACATTTTATTATCCGGCAAATGCATTTTACAATCCTATCAAACTTTTATATGCAAATAAGAAGGAAGAACGCTTATATCTGAAAGTAAGAAAATTGGCATCGACAAATGAAAGGTCATATAAAGAACCATCAGTGGAAATATCCGAGTCAGCAAGCATTTGCAGAAAATAAAGCGCCGACATCTCGTAGGGGAAAAAGGAATTTTGTGGTATTCGCATCCAAAATGAAAAACATTCTGATGAAAAAGGGAAATATTTTTAACAAATTGCATCCATCTCCTTTGAAGAAAATTTAAGAAATGAAAGCCAAGCATTTTTTTTTTTTTTTAAGGATCGGTGTTCGAATTACTTTTTTCCCCTTTCCTTGAAATAAATCTGCTCAGATAACGAAATGTTCCTCCTGTACAAAAAAAAAAATGTTTCACCTTTTCGTCGAATGAAAAAAATGTATTCGTTGTAGAAAATTATTCATAAAAAGTCATCGTTTTTATTTGTAGAAACCATCGTGCAGCGAGAATGAAGAAAAAAAAATCTTGCCGAGTTTCATAGTCAGGCACGAAAAAAAAATGTTTTTACTGAAGAAGTCATTAAAAATTAAGGAATATTCGATACAATCAATTATATTTCCAAATTAATTATTTAACCAAAAACTACCCGTGAGAAAAAAAATTAATTCTTAACGGTGCGATGAAGATTTCTTGTAAAATGTAATCTAATTTTTATCATTGAACTTCTGTTTCTGTGGACTATTCTTTGGTTCCATATATCAGACAAAGAAGAGCAGGAGTATCTAACCTGTAGCCAAAATTCATAAATTTGATTTAACATAAAATGCACAGTTTCTTAATGCATTTTTTATTAATTTATTAAAATTCTAATTACATAAAATACATAAAAAATGCAGTTAAAAAAAATTTATTTTATTTGAATACTGATTCTACATTTTCTGTATTCAATTTCAATGATTAAAATTTCTTGCACAATGATAAAAAAAACTGTTCGAAAAGAAATCTAAGCTATAACAGTTACTTATTACATGTATTTATACTACGGCATTATTGCTTATACGTCGATTTATACTGCAGCATTATTGCTTATTGCGTCCATTTATATAGCAACATTGCTTATTACATCGATTTATATTGAGCATATTTGCTTATTACATCGATTTATATTGGAGCATATTTGCTTATTACATCGATTTATATAGGAGCATATTTTGTTATTACATCGATTTATATAGGAGCATATTTTGTTATTACATCGATTTATATAGGAGCATATTTTGTTATTACATCGATTTATATAGGAGCATATTTTGTTATTACATCGATTTATATTGGAGCATATTTTGTTATTACATCGATTTATATTGGAGCATATTTTGTTATTACATCGATTTATATTGGAGGATATTTTGTTATTACATCGATTTATATTGGAGGATATTTTGTTATTACATCGATTTATATTGGAGCATATTTTTGTTATTACATCGATTTATATTGGAGCATATTTTGTTATTACATCGATTTATATTGGAGGATATTTTGTTATTACATCGATTTATATTGGAGCATATTTTGTTATTACATCGATTTATATTGGAGCATATTTTGTTATTACATCGATTTATATTGGAGCATATTTTGTTATTACATCGATTTATATTGGAGCATATTTTGTTATTACATCGATTTATATTGGAGCATATTTTGTTATTACATCGATTTATATTGGAGGATATTTTGTTATTACATCGATTTATATTGGAGGATATTTTTTGTTATTACATTTTATATTGGAGGATATTTGTTATTACATCGATTTATATTGGAGCATATTTTGTTATTACATCGATTTATATTGGAGCATATTTGTTATTACATCGATTTATATTGGAGCATATTTTGTTATTACATCGATTTATATTGGAGCATATTTTGTTATTACATCGATTTATATTGGAGGATATTTTGTTATTACATCGATTTATATTGGAGGATATTTTGTTATTACATCGATTTATATTGGAGGATATTTTCTTATTACATCGATTTATATTGGAGGATATTTGCTTATTATATCGATTTATATACGAGCAGATTTGCTTATTATATAGATTTATATTGCAATATATATTCTTATTTGCTATGATAAATATCTAGTGTTTAAATTTCTTGCTATTCATAATAAATATGAACCATAAACACAAGATAAAAAGTTTAAGGGAAGATTAAACTTACTTCTTTACAAATAATTAGATAAATAAATTACTTTTTTAGTTTTCTTTTTAAATACCTTTAAAAAGGCAATTAATTGATCTATTTATTTTCCAAAGTATCAAAAGTACTAAGATATATGTTTCGGTTTTGAAGCACTTAAATGTACCATTATTCAAAAAAGACATTTATTCAAAAAATAAATGCTAATTTATTGTATATCTACATCATGTGCTAAATTTTTAAAATAATAGAACTTTATAATCAGAAATAAGGAGGGACATTCAGTCATATGTTTATCTTATCAAAAATAAGATGATTCCTATTAATATAAATGTCAGTCATTTCATTTTAAATTTCAGTCACTAATCATTTGGATATGAGGAATTAAAATATTGGCACAGCAAATAAATTTCATGTTCAAAAATTAAATTGAAAAAAATTGCATTGGTATTATTAATACAGCGGAAATTATCCGACAAATTACCTCCTGAGAAAAGTTAGTTCGATTTAAGTTGATAAATCGTTTATCATTACGAGATCACAAGGAAGCCGAGAAAAATACATTCCGAATTTTCTTTATGAAAATAGAAGTACATTCTTATTTCCTAACGAAATTTTTTTCAATGAAAAATGTTATTTTTCATTCTTTATTCAATGCAGAATGAATAATATCGATTTTATTTTTCAACTTTTTTTTTTTACTTGCGAGACATTAATTTTTTATAAAGAAAAAGCGGTTATGAAGCTTTAAAATAAGAAATTTGAATCTAAAGTTTTTTACTTTTTTTTCTTTGTAATTATGAGATATTAATAATTGTATTTTTACAATGTGATTTTACAGTACTTAATAGTTTGTAGTTTTAATGAAAAAAAAGATGGTGCTAAGTTTTATCTTATTAAAATTGAAAAGTGTTTTCATTTTCCTTAATCCAATGCAAAATTATTTCCATTGAATAAAATTTGTTATTCTATGTACATTTAGTAATAAGTTAATAATTCAATATTTTTTATAAAAGTGAATTAACTGCATTATTTTTAGCCCATATTGGAAGAGGAAATCAGCATCTACAACACAGAGCGCAGTATCATAACAGTGGACCACAACCCCACATACTCATTACAAAATAATCACCAGGTAAGAATCGGTCGTTATTTGAAGAAAACTTTTATGACCTTTTGTTATCTGAGGTTAATATAAACTCGTGTTGAAATTGTCCTGGAATGAGATTTGTGGTGTCTGATCATGAGAATCTAGCAAATCAAACCGAGATTAGTTGAATATGGACAAATACCCGTGTCTTAGAACTTAAAATCCTTGGCATGATTAAAAAAAATGTCATTAGGTATTAAACTTAATTTGAATGATTTTTCTTCAGAAAAAATATTTATTTCATAAAGAAATTATTAATACATACATCAAAGTATTTTCCATCGCTTGACACTACTTCTTTTTTCCATCTGTATTGCAAAGGTCGAATTCCTCGTTTAAAAACGTCTTTTACAATACAGATTATAATACAAGATTATCCGTGAATCAGTCAAACTTATCGAGCAAGGTTATCCGTGAATCAAGCAAGAGCAAGGTTATCCGTGAATCAAGCAAATTTATCGAGCAAGGTTATCCGTGAATCAAGCAAATTTATCGAGCAAGGTTATCCGTGAATCAAGCAAATTTATCTAGCAAGGTTATCCGTGAATCAAGCAAATTTATCGAACAAGGTTATCCGTGAATCAAATCGAGCGAGGTTATCCGTGAATCAAAAAATTTATCGAGCCAGGTTATCCGTGAATCAAGCAAATTTATCGAGCAAGGTTATCCGTGAATCAAGCAAATTTATCGAGCAAGGTTATCCGTGAATCAAGCAAATTTATCAAACAAAGTTATCCGTAAATCCATCCGAATTATAAGAATGGAGCGCTGCTCGAACAAATCATGCCTTGTTGATTGAAACAAGTGGTAATCAGAATGAACAAATTCTGTAGAATAAAAGTGAATTTATTAAGATTTCCCATCGAAGCATTTTTATATAGTTCAATTTCCTTCGCCAAATGTAGCTGTTTTTCTTTCAATACTCGCCATCAGTTGCAGTCGATAACGTTCATCAATGGTTTCACCCGATTTTAGGACTTAATGATTTTTTTCTGCTGACCACGATGTTCTTAGTTTTCTCCATTAAATGATACAAGGATTCGACATCTTGGAATCATTTAAATCCTAATGATAGTTGTTTGATATGAAATAGTTTATTTATATAGCAATAATAATGATGGCTTCTAATAGAAAATTGCGAATTAAGTATTAATACGAATAGTAAGTAAAAGTAAATTAAGTAAAAGTACGAATTAAGTATTATATTGATTACGAATTAATACTGAATCTTTTCAAATGTCTTTTGATGGAAAAAGACATTCGTGAATATGTCGTCGATAAAAGTGAAAGGGAAGAAAATATGATTTGCAGCAGAACTTAAATTGGTAACAGAATACTTTTGTCAATACTGTAAATGAGAGTTCAGTTAACAGAAATTTGATTATATCTCGGTTTATGTTGTCGATTTTAATATTATAGTATTATTGAAACATTTTGTGGCTTAGGTGATGTTCTTGTGATATAATTACTATCTTCTCCATGTATTGGCAGTAATTATCCAATGTCGGTTCATTCTTATAGCTAATGAGTTTGGTTGATAGTGGTGTAATATAATGAATTAAATTTTGCGTCATTGGCAGAGAAATAGTACGAATCATTATACGATTCCTATCACTGTCATTTATTTTCAAAAGGCTTTAATAATCTCCAACATTATGTAAATGCGCATAACTACAGTCTTTCATAATAAATCATTTTTTATTCATTCCGTGGACTTTCATAAATGAGCCTATTTACACATCATAAATTGAAATTCTTGAGCGGATTACGATTTTATTATAATTTAGTATCGATATCAAATATATACAGGAAGATCTCACAAATTATTTAACCGTTATAAAATCATGCGGGAAAAGAATTGCATACAAGTAGTGTAAAACTGTAACTAAAACTTTAAAATGTTCAGTTTAAATGAATTTCAAAGGCATAGGACTGTCACATTATAAGCAAATTGTATGATGAACAATTATACAACTTCAAAATTATAATAATAAAATCGTAATCAGCTCAAGAATTTCAATTTATCTTGTGTAAATAGGCTCATTTATGAAATACCGTGAAATGAATTAAAACGATTTATAACGAGAGACTGTAGTTATATGCATTTATATAGTGTCGAAGATTATTTGGAAAATAAAGCAACAGTGATTGTAATCGTATAATGATTCATGTTATTTCTCTACTATGTTTATTAATTATTTGTAAGGAATTTCAGTAGTTGTACATGCATGCATCATGAGAGTGAGAAAAAAATATTTTCTCCTTTTACAGTAATGACAATGCCTACTGTGAAGTAGGAAGCTGTGTCTATCATATGATTAACCGAACCGAAATTGAGTAAAAGAAATCATCGGTCAGAATGCGTATATCAACTTCCTTAAAAAATCACTTAATCTAGGGTTGCAAAAATTTTGAATAAATAGAAGTATGTTGTGTGAAATACTTTTATATTAGGCGTATAACATAAGACTCCTGTTATTGAATCTATAACATCAGAGAAATTGGAATTGTGAAAAAGCTTTACGACCTACAAAGAAAACCACATAAAAGTTAACTCATTCAGTTGTCATTTAAGGAATTAATGACACATTTTTTATGATATTTTCCCCTATTAAAATGGATAGATACCTGCTGTATTGGATAGAGATACATAATAAACTTTTTATCTAAAACTCCGAAACTTCAAACACGGATTGCTGAATTCTGAACTACAATCAGATTGTTTCCGTAGCATAATAAATCACAGATGCGAAAGCAGATTTCCGTGCTTGTAAGCCGTTACGATTGATTATTACTCACTATTGACATCTTCTAATTCGCCTGATGAACAATGTCGTCTTATTCGTTTTTCGCTATATCAAAAATGTTGAGCAATTTCACAATATTTTCAGATTTCCATTTTAAACCATTTATTTTTATAAATCTACTTTCAATTCCGATTTATGCAACAATCTGAATGTAAAAATATTCCATGCAAATATAGAAATATAACAGAACATCTAATTTTTAAAAAATATGAAAAATTGATTAATTCTTAAATGGCAATTGCATGAAATTAACTTTTATGTGACTTTCTTATGACTTTATGACCCTTCATTATGTCTATTTTCTATAATATTTGTCTTATTCGTTTTATATCAATGATATAGATTTCAAATGATTTCATTAATTATACAAATTACTATTGCATAATATTATTTATTTCCTGTGAACCAATGAACCTTTCCAATTTATTACTAAAGAAATATTCACATTACCAAATATTGTGAGCTAGTAAATATACCCAAAATTGTATGATTTCCACAAATATTTTAATGTATTTCATTTTTGTAAGATTTTTGGAAAATGTAGTAATGGAAACTGAAAAAGATGTATCAAGAAAATTCTAAAATATATTCCATCCATTATACAACATCAATCTTCATCTCTCTGTTAAACATTGATGTGATTTGAAACTACGCTTTTTATTTGATTAAAAATCGATATTTTTAATTATACACTAGATGATGATTTAAGGGTTACATAGAAAAAATTAGGACCTCGTATGGATCTTGTATAATAAAAATTATGAAAACAATCATATCCGAGAAAAAAAAAGCATTAAATTGGACAACATAGCACTAAATAGACATAGCAGCAATTAAATAACAAAGCATTAAATAGACATCCACTTAGATAGCCATGGCTAAAACTTTCCTTAAAAGTATTTATTTTCAAAACAAAGAAGGTTTTAGAGTTTAAAATTGAAAGAATAAATATTCTATGAATTGAATAAGCATAATTCCACGAATATGTAAAAGAACATAGTTCGGAATGCATTTCAATAAAGTACTCTTTAGAGAGAAAATGGATTCTTCCAGAATGTTTTAGGTTTTTTTTTTTTATCTATTAAATAATTTTACGCAACTAAATATTACAAGTGCTTATTTTATTTAAATACATTTCAGTTATTTTATTTGATATTTTGATTTGCCAGATTATTTCCTGATTATTAAAATGAGTCGATTAACACTTTTTTTTTGTTGTTGTTCTTCAACAAATAGTTTCAAAGAATAATGATCATCAATGCTTAAAAAATGCATTTATACGAGTATAATTCATATTTATTACATTCCATTTCAGTTTATGTCAAATAATTAATTGCTTCTTTTTCAGGACAAAAAAAAGGACATACCATATGGACAATTGCATAGTGAGATGCTCAATGACTTATTCAAGACTTTTACGACTTCCATTGATTCAGCGAAGCAGCTGCAAATGTGACCACACCATACTGTGATTCGTATTCATTCTCCATTTAGTCATGTACATATTTAACAAAATATATATCTATACATATATATATAGGGCTGTGTGTTGTTGAGCGTGTGGAGAAAGACAGTGGATGGAGATATTTTATTGTTAATGGAAATTTTGCATGCATAAAATATTTAGAAAGATGAATGTCAATTAAACATTTCTTGTGTGATTTATTTCATTATTGAGACATCATGACACAACTGGATACTACGTAACAAAATCTATGCACAATTTATACAAAATATTTTCTAATATTATCTAAGTAGTTAAAATAATTTATTTTTAGATATATAATGTTATGAATATGTCTTTTACTATTTGGCAAAGATTTGAGCAGCCCCATTATTGTAGACACCCCTGTAAGCTGGAAAAAGGCAAAGATTCAAGTCCTCTTGTTGCACGTTCTGATATAATTTGTCGCTCTACGGTTATTTTGTACATACTTCAGGATAATTAGACCGGAACCTTCAGTTTAACAAGTATTCCTAACCACTCACAAATATCCATACCACCGCCAGGATACAAACTTGAAGCCTGTGGTACCAAAGGCCAGACCACGAGTGTATGTTCTGAAGTCACTGTTTTCAGAAACTACGAGACTTGGTGTAAACATTGTTGGACAATGTTTGTAAAAACGTCTCGATTTGACATTTACGTTATAATGGGACCAGTTTCCGATGCCAAATCTGGTAAAAGCATGCAGATTTAAAAAAAAAAAAAAGAAAAAAATCGAAATAAACAAAATACCAAGTAAAGCGCGTTACAAAATTTTATATCGCTATAATTTTCACAATGATGCCAATTGATGTAATTAGGTTAGAATTAAAATATTATGGTACAAAACACAAAAGAAAAATAAGGTAATATAATTTTATATTCAAGGTTTATGCCAATTTATAGTCACTTGTACTATTTAGGCTAGAATTTCACTAGATACTAAAATCGCATGTCTCGTAACGTTAGTCAATAAGTAGCCTGATCTGCACACTCAGATTTCTGATCGGCTGGCAATGCACGACGTGGGATTTTAATATCTGAAAGAATCCAGTTTTACAATTCACAGCTACCTATACTTTAAGCCTGCGACTTAATAATGTTTTTACTAAAGTCTGACTACAGTAAAACCTCTTTTTCTGCCTCCTCATTGTCATTTTTGGGGCTTTTTATTTTTACATTCGTTTTTCTTGTGTTCTGAAGTAAGCACCACTTAGATTTGTAATTGCCTGCAGCGGCCACTGGCGTTTTCTCTACAGTGTATGAATCTAACAAACTGGTATGTTATAAATTAAGATTACAGATTCACATCTTGCTTGTCGTGAACTATGAATTAGTCAAACAATGTCTTCAAAGAAGTACACAATGGTAATAGAATACTTCATATCAAGTTTCAAGAAATATTTTAAATTTTAGAATTGCTGAAAACATTTTTGGGCGAACTTTCATCTAAATCGTTATCATCGAGTTTTCCACCAGCGTTTTCTTTAGATGTGTGACTTAATAGCAATAGTTTATTTTTAAAATTATGACTTAATGGTTTATCTAGCAGCGATTTTTAATCAGTTTGTGGGAAGTTTGAGAAGACATAGCAATAGTTTTATATTCAATTTATTGTCTTATACGAGACAGAAAAGCGATAGTTTAAAATCATTTTTATGTAGAATATAAATTTACTTTTTATGTTAAATGATTGTATAGTTCATTATAAAACAAAAAATACATTTTTAAAATTTATTTTATAACGTACTAATTCATCAGGTCAATGCTTATATTTTTGTTTTAAAAACTTCATCCTATATTTTTTTTATTAGTTTCAGATTAACTATTCGTATTCGTATTATTACTATTCATCCTAAAATTTCGTTTGTTAAAAGATTTAAAAATCAGTGATAAACATTTCATACTTGAATATAATACTTAGATTAAGCTTCTATTTTATGAAGAGAATATAAACCGCGATTTTTGTTTTTTTATTATTTCCAAAATTTTATTTTATTTAGATTAGAATTTAATGTATTAATTTTCATATCAAACATTAATAAATGCTTTAATGTAGTAAATTAGCATATCATGTTCTGATACTTATTCTTATTTTAGTATTAAATTATTATTAATAAATTTGGAACTGGTAAAATAAAAAAATTCATTCTCATTTTACTTCAACGTCTCAAAAATAACATACAATATTAAAAATATGCATCTAGCCTACAGTGACATTGGTATAAAAATAATTTATAAGCAGTGTTTAAAATATTCAGAAAAGGCAATCATTAAAATATTATCTTTGCCATTTATGTTTACCATAAAGGTAAAAATAGCACGTCACTTCAACCATAAATATATCATTAAATTTCGATAGTAAAGTAATAAGTGATCACTTTAAACATTTATCATTTAATGTGAATTCTAGACCATTTTTAAATGATAAATTATTCTTATTATAATAATACATAAAAACGTAATGAATTATTCAAATAAAATACAGCTCCATCAATACAGAAGTATCCATACATTAATTTTGGGAAGATCATAAGAATCTTTCTTAAGCACAAAGGTTTTAAAAAATTTTTAAAATCTATTTTGCTTATAAAAAAGACGAAAAAAAAAATACAGATATTGCTTTAAAGACCTAATGTAGAATATTGAAAGAGCATCTAAGGTAAATCTAGCCTAAATATTATCTGATGAGAAAATAAAAAATATCACGCGCTATAATTATATCGCCTTTTATTTTTATCGTCAATACTTTTTTTAAACGTAAAAAATTTATTTTCTATTACAAAAATATTTATAATATATTTACCATGTCAAAAATTTTCTTTAGACATCTTGCATTTTATAAAAAAAAAATTGTAATGTTTATTATCAAAATATCGCCAAAATTGAATAAGGATAAAAAAAAAACATGTTTGTTTTATGTATCAAAAATATACTTAAAAGTGTCATGTTACACAGGAAAATCTGTGATATTTTTTTATTCTGCAGATGCAGCGTTTTTGAGGGTATCTTTGGATTTCGTTTAATTACAAACTTTTTATAAAATCACCGAGTTTACCTTTCATGAAAAACTCCAATAATGTTTGACGTAGAAAATTAAATATTAATGATGTTCTTTGTTTATCATAATATTTCGTAAAAGAGATTGCATTTAATTCATTAAATGTTATAACTGGTTTGAATATTTTGAATAATCTTTATTATGTATGTGGTACTTCAACTATCTGTCAATATTTTCTCTATCTATTAATTGGCAGGTTATTTCACCTGCTAAAATCCATATAAAATGATTATTAACAAAGAATAAGAAATAGGCATCAAAATTAATTTCTAAATTTCTGCACTTAAATCTTTTTCTTGTATCAAATTTTAAAATATATACAATTGATATTTTATTTAATAGGTCGAATATGAATTATTGTTACTAAATTTGATTTTCATCACAGTTCATATGCAAAAAAACTAAATTCTCGTTATATAAAACCCTTATTAGACCTATTTGGTCTATGGCTCTGAAACATGGGCTTTGGCAAGATCTGATGAGGCCCATTTAAGTATATTGAGGAGTTTTTAAGCGCTATTCTTGGAGGTGTTAGGGAAAGTGATTGTTGAAGAAGATGGTACAATTTATAAATGCTATAAAGACCCAGATGGTATAAAATTTATTAAGATCAAATGGATTAAACTGGGCTGCTCATGTATTTAGAATGAATGATTTGAATCCTGTAAAAAGATTCGATTTGGCAAAGCCACAGGGACAAAAAGAAAGAGGACGACAAAGTCGATGGATAGACGCAGTTGAAAAGGATTTTTCTGTAGTGAAGGTTAAAATTAGAGGACCATTGTTAGCCAGAGGGATACATGGAAATTTCTTCAAAGGAAAGCCTTGGCCCACTCTGGGATGTCGTGCTGTTGATAATTATTATTATTATATATTATTAATTGACAGAATGAATAGATAGAATAAACAACTTATTAATAGTGTATAATACTCGTTATATTTATTATAATACTTTTTTTAGCTGTGATACTTATTATCTGCTGATTTAAATGCGATTATCCATTTTATTTTAAAGACAACAATATTTAATGATTCTTAAACAATTTTAAATATAATAAATCAGCAATTTGATGATTTTTACAAACTAACGAAGTTTTCCAAATATGTTTTTAAATGTTTAAAATGAAGCAGAGAAGTTTTAATTGATGCTCGGTTGCATTATCTATGATCTAGCATTGCACGGTTTCAGAAAATATCACAACGAAATATATTTTGTAACATTTTGGGCGAGTATATTATATCAAAAATTAAAAGTCGGGAATCACAAAATTCTATTATTTACTCTAAAACAAAAAAATTATACCAAAAAGAAGACGAAAACTGATATAATGCAAGTGTATAGAAAACGATTAAAATTTGAGCAAAATTGAGAATATTATTCAAAAGATATAGATTAACAACCAATCGATAAGGCATTGACCCTTTAATATTGTCTGAGGACATCTGTCCCAATATCCATCAAAATATGGGGGAGACGTTTTTTAATGATCTAGCTGGCCATAGTATGTGAACAAGCACGACAATAATCAGTAGAAATTATTAGTATGTTCGACCTGACATTTTTCTGTTGAAATGTAAGCAGTAGTTCAGGTTAGTGGCCTATCATTGTCCTGGACATTTCCAAATACATCTCCGCTAGTCATCGAGGCTCATTTTGAAGTGATTTTTCATAAAAACAATTCTACTTCAACCCATAAGATTCAAGATCGAACGAGCTTGGCACCACAAAAAAACCATGCTGATCGTTTTCACAGATTATTGATAGTCGGTGCACTTCCCGCAAGTGAACCCAGATCCAATTTGTGTCTTTACCATCGATTCTTGCGATTATTGATGTCCCAATGCACTTCGGATCGTTTAATCGGAAGCTACGAGATCCGTTCGGTACTCGTTCTGTCGTCTCTCTATGCCGACCTCTGTGTTTTTCCATGGTTCAACCATTCCTGTCATCATTATTGAATACCAGCATCATTTAAATTCCAAATGTCCAGCTATTCTTCAATTTGACTGCTCTGCTTCTTTTCAGCCAAAATTAAATCCTTCTAAAATTGCAATATTTTGCTCTCATGGTGAACGAGTGAGTATGTGAACCATTGGTACATTCAAAAATACGTGAATGAATAGGAAAATCAAATTCGAATGGAAGGTGAGCAGCTATTTACCCTCTTTGCATACCATCTTGGTGCTCAGTGATTGTTCGTGGCTCCAGAATTCAATCATTTACCTGTTGAATCGAAATCGTTTTCTAAAAAATTTACCTAGTTGGAATCTGGCAAAAGTGAAGGCAAGAAAGCGTTCAGTCTACTTCCCTTAACATGTAACATCGCTTTGGTTACGTTCTTCTAGGTATCATACTACGGACATTTATGAAAATCAGTAATTTCTTAAGTGGGACCTAAAGTTTAACGTGGATTCCGAACTACTAACAAACACCCATGCCCCCTCTTAAGCTTGAAACACGAAAGCAGTATATCGTTCTGAAGTGAAACACGAAAGCATTATATCGTTCTTGATGCCCAATGAAGACACAGAGCTCTATCCTATACGGAAGTGAAATCATGAAAATCAATACGAAGAAAATTTCAAGTGAAATCACATAAGTCATTATATTTACTAAAAATTATAAAATTTAAATAATAATTTGGCCATCAGGCCGCCCGATTTCAAAACAGAAAAATACACTCTTCTGAAATCAGAAAGTCAGTATTCATATTTTCAAGATTTTCACTTTCAAAATATCATTCTGAACATGAAAATTCATTTTTTTTCTTCTTGAAGTCCACTGAAACCTCTTAATTTGCCGCCACATTTATTGAACCTCTATATCTGATTCGTTCTTGGGTACATCATGGACGAGACCTTCTACACTTGTCACATTCTGCCACGGCAATTTTGAATGAATAATTAGTGGTGGCCTACAAGGGAGGTTTACACTTTCTTCTCGTCCTCTTGCTTCTGCACCTCAAAAAAAAACCAAAATTAATCCAGCTGGCAGTTTATATATCCCTGAAGCCCTATTGCTGGATTTCTCATGAAATCACACCATTTTGAAAGTAAACACGTTATTTTGGGTAAACATGTGACGTTATAAAATTTTTATTAATACTAAATACTCACTAAATTTATAAGAAAAATAGTTATTTTTTTCATTGAAAAAACATATTCCATGTTTTATAATTTCACAATTCTATGTAAATATAATAATAGTTATAATATAAGTTTTAAAAGAATATTAATTTTATAGGTATACTAAGAGTTAGTTCTGATTAATTTAAATACGAAATATTTTAAATTAAATTTTTTACCAGTTTAAAGACTTGTGTATTAAAAATTAGTTTAATTTTTGATTAGCAGAAATATCGGATTTTTTTTTCTTTTAATTATGAAACACTTCTTATTTTAAGGCATGCTTATTGCAAAAGGAGGCAAATTAGGTCGTGTTGACACGTTTGAATATTATAAACAATTTCGATCGAACGTAGGTGTTGGTTTAATTTTCTTTGGGAGTGATTCATAGATTGAATGCTCGGCTTACATCGACAGTCATTTTCTTTTACGTTTTGCTTTTTTTAAATTATTGATATTACTAAGAAGCACTAAATTTATAAGAAAATAGTTATTTTTTTCATTGAAAATAAATTGCATATCCTATGACGCTGCATGTGACGTTATAAAATTATTGATATTACTAAGAAGCACTAAATTTATAAGAAAATAGTTATTTTTTTTCATTGAAAATAAATTGCATATCCTATGACGCTGCATGTGACGTTATAAAATTATTGATATTACTAAGAAGCACTAAATTTATAAGAAAATAGTTATTTTTTTTCATTGAAAATAAATTGCATATCCTATGACGCTGCATGTGACGTTATAAAATTATTGATATTACTAAGAAGCACTAAATTTATAAGAAAAATAGTTATTTTTTTCATTGAAAATAAATTGCATATCCTATGACGCTGCATGTGACGTTATAAAATATTATTGATATTACTAAGAAGCACTAAATTTATAAGAAAATAGTTATTTTTTTTCATTGAAATAAAAAAATAACTAAAATATTTC